>JAADYF010000696.1:0-15057 GCA_023338175.1 Phytopythium delawarense
CCCCCCCCCCCCCCCCCCCCGTCCCCGGCTTGGTCCCCGATCCGCATCCTCCGCCCTCCGATTGGTCCTTGGTCCGCATTCTCCGTCCCTTGATTGGTCCCCGGTCCGCAGCCTTGGCCTCACTTGTGCGTCCGCGCGAGGCCGAGCCGGGCCTCGCGGCGGCAGGCCTCGGCCAGCCGCTGCTGCGCGCGGCGGCGCTCGAAGCGGATCCAGTCCTGCATCTCCAGCTCGTCCTCCGTGTCCTCGCCCTCGTCCGGCTCGAGTGCGCAGGCGTAAAAGTCCCACAGTGGGTCCCGCGCCGAAGCTTCGGCCGCTCCGGACGCCTGCGGACGGGCCCGGCCCGCGGCCTCGTCCGCACCCGCGGCCGCGCTGGGGGGCGCCATCGCTGCCTGCCCGCCGCTCGGGGGCCTGCACTCACGCGCGACGCGCACGCCGACGGACGCCGACGGACGCCAACGGACGCGCGGGGCTGCGGACGGCGCTTCAAATCCTGGAATGCGCTGCGCCGCGGCCGGGAGGAGCGAGCGGCGCGGACGTCCGGAGCATGCGGCCGGCCGTTTCTATGGGTTTCACTATGGCCCGCGTCAACTCTGGCGACCAGCGGTTTTGGTGGCGGCTGGCCCCAGATATACTGCTATAATGACGTTCTGAACGTTTCGCCGAACGGATTTCTGCGGACTTCGCTCCGAAATCCGACCGCGATGGGGCGATTCCTCACTCAAGTCAGTAGTCTACGAACCGAATGGACAGGTGTCGCAGTTGATGCACTGACGTCAACGTCCAAAGTGCACGCTGACCCTTTTTCCGTCAATTTTCGCGTTTGCTGTCGTCAAATTTCACGTTACTACCGTGAAAATTCGCGTTGCGTCGCGCCATTTCCGCCCCGCAATGAGCTCGACCCCGACGTCTCCTTGCAGGCGCATCGCTTGCTGCCGGGGTATACACGATACCACACGCGTCCGAGGCGCCGTCCGAGCCTCCGCTTGCGCCTGATCTGGCCACCTGCTCGCTGCCTGCCCGGCCCTTGTGATCGCGAGTCGCACCTCAGCTCGGCACCCACGAACGGGGGAAAGACTCGGCTCAGCCGGTCAATTTTCTCGCCCCGCCGGCCGCCACCGACGCGAAAAATCCATGCCGGAGACCCATCAGGCCACCACCACGCTGTACGCCTCGCCGTCACGTTGCACGCGGCCGCGCGGCGCCAGCGCGGGGCCCTCGGCGGCCGCGGCGTCGCCGGCTCGCGTCCTCGCCGGCTTCTTGGCATCCCTGGCCAGCGCGCGCGCCGCCCGCTCGACCAGCTCCTGCGCGTCCTTGGACAGGTCCGGGTTGCGCCACATGCGTCCGGCCGGCGGCTCGAGCTGCTCCGCGGCTGCTTCCAGCGCCTCGCGCGCGGCCGCCGGCGCTGAGAACCCGCCCAGCCCGGCGTCGAACCCGTCGGGCAGCGCCTCGTACCGCAGCGGTGCCTCACAGAACGCGCACTTGCGCCCGCTGTTGTGCTCGACGCGCCCGCAGCGCAGGCAGTTGGTCACGTGCGCGCTGCGAGTGCCTCCCGCGGCCTTGGCCCCACCGCCGCCGTGCAGGTTCTTGGCCGGCTTGAGGCGTGAGTTGACCTCCGCCGGCCGCGCAACCAGCGGAGCCGCCGCCGACACTGGAGCCATGTCCTTCTTGTGCTTCTGCTGCCGCTTGGACGCGCTGGGGGCCGCAGCCACCGCCGCTGGAGGCGCCGCGGGGAAGAGGCGCGCGCCGATAGCGGCCGCCTTGGCCGCCGGGATGCCCAGCAGCTCGACGAGGTACGCGGCCGCGGCGTCCTGGGTGGAGAAGGAGGACACGACGTACGCGGCGATGTCGCCCACCTCGGAGAACCCCAGCGCGACCCGCAGCTCCTGCTCGAGCCACGCGCGCGCGTCCGCCGCCATCGCCATGCGCTCGGATCCGAATCTGCGGCTTCATTGGGCGGGTGGAGCCCTGGATGTATGTAAACGCGTGTGGTCAACACGATAGTTGGAAATATGTCACCTTGTATTATGTGTGTAGAGCCTAAATTCATGTTGACCACTTGATTTAGGGATGATTCCTGGCTGCGTGTGGCATTTTCGTGGTTCGCATGTCGTTCCTGCTGGGCGGCGAGTATGACAGCTCGGGGAGCGGCAGCGACAGCGACAGCGACAGCGAGGCCAACGAGCGGCTGGACGCGGCGCGAACCGATGCAAAAGGAGAAGAAGGAGCTGTAGCGGGTGCTGACGACGCGGTAGCGCTGCCGTCGGCCGACAGCGCGCTGGCGAGCGTCTCGGCGGCCGCCGCGTCGTTTCGCGCGCCTCGGCCGTCCAAAGCCGCCGCGGCCGCCGCGTCGCTGGCGGCGTTCGACCTGCTGGAGGACGAGCGGCAGCAGCGCGAAAAGCGCAAGAAGGAGCAGGACGTGGCCGAGAGGGACCGGGACGCGCAGCGCAAGCGGCCACGGCGCGAGACCCCCGAGGGCGACGCCGGCCGCCATCCGCCGCGGCAGAAGCGGCAGCAGGAAGCCTCCAAGGACGGGAAGGACCGAAGGGAGCCGCGCGACGCCAAGGAGCGCGTCAAGCAGCAGCGCAGCAAGGGCCAGGCGGGCATCGGCAGCGACTTCCGCGCGTGGAAGTCGGAGACGGAGATGGCGCTGCGCCAGCAGTTCGACTGATGTTGCGCGTTTCGTGTGTTTTCCGTGAATGATCCGACTAGTTACTTACAAACGCCTAGATAACGCCGCGAAAGGTCGCGCTTCCACGGATTCGAGCTTGAAAATCCCACGGATGGAATCAATGGAAGCTCTTGGCGCCGCGATCTTTGGCCATGCGCGGCGCTCGGTCTCCGGCCATTCCGCATCGCCCCCGCCGCCGACGACGACTTGAGAGCAGCACCGGAGAGCGGGCACCGAGACGATGGACTCGCTGTTCCTGCGGCTGGGCAACCTGCTGCTGGGCGAGCCCGAGGAGGAGACGGCGGAGCAGCTTGCGGCCCGGCAGCGCGCGGCCGCGCGGCGCCAGCTGCAAGCCAAGAGCCAACGCGCTGTGCTGCTCGAGGACCTGGAGCACGCCGTGCGCGCACTGCAGCTGTTCGTGGACGCCAAGGCGGACGCGCGGCTGCTGCTGACGGACGAGCTGACGGTCGTCAACCTGCTCTGCCTGCACCTGGACCGCTGCGTGCGCCACGGGCTGCGGCTCGTGGACGCCGACGACCGCCCGCCAGACGCCGGAGACGGCGACGCAGCCGACGAGGAGGACGGGCAGGCCGACACGGTCAAGTTCTTCGGCGTCGTCAAGTGGGCGTGCACGCGCGTCGAGGCGCTACGGCAGCGGCAGGCGCTGGCGGCCATGCAGCAGGCCGACAGCCGCGGCGCGCGCGAGGCGCTGGTGTCGAGCGTCGAGCCCGAGCTGCCGCGCGCCGTGCGCGGGTTCGTGGCGGCCGCGCGGGCCGCCAGTGCGCTGGCCAGCGTGCGCTCGGACGAGGGCAAGGCGCGCGCGTTCGTGCGGCAGGCGCTCAACACGCACGTGCTGGCGGCCGCCATGGGCATGGTGCTGGGCGAGGGCAACCTGGACCTGCTGGCGTCCTACTACTCGGAGGTGGCGCTCTTCCGCCAGCGCGACGACGCGCGCGTCTTCCTCGGGCTGCTCTCGACGCTCGACGCGCTGCCCTTCGCCTTCCTCATCGACGACCCGCGGCTGGACGCGCCGCCCGAGTCCATGCCCTTCTCGTCCTCCCGTGCGGCCGCCAGCGTGTCCGCCGGCGCCGGCAAGAGGGAGCCGCCCAAGCTCATCGACCCGGAGGACATGGTCTTGGGCCGCGTGCGGCTGTGCCGCGAGGACGAGGAGACGGCCATGCTGGCCGACAAGCTGGTGGCGCACCACGAGCTGCGGCCCGCGTTCGACTCGGCGCGCGGGGGCAACCTGCTGTCCGACACGCTGCGGCTGGCGGCGCACTCGCGCAAGCTGGACGACGCCGCCACGGCCGTGCTGCGCTTCCTCGAGCTCGGGTACCCCGAGTACGATGTCTTCGGCGTCGAGCTCGTCGACGTGCTGTGCAACCCGTTCCTGAGCGGCATGGCGCGCTTCGAGCCGGCGCTCGGGCTGCCCGACGTCGTCGAGGCCTGCTTCTGCTACCTGTACGCGCACCTGGACGCGCCCGGGCTGTTCCAGGTGCACCTGGACGCGGCGCACGTCATGGAGCTGCGCGACTCAGTCGAAGAGCTCGGCGGCTTCCACAAGGACATGATGCGCTCGCTCGACGCGCACGAGGTGGCCGCGCTGCTGCTGCAGTACCTCTGGGAGCTGCCGGACCCGCTGCTGACCAGCGAGCGGCTGGACAACCTGCTGGCCTGCGCCGACCGCCAGGGCAACGCCATGGCGGACGCCGACCGCCGCGCGCTGCTCAAGATGCTCGTGGACGACCTGCCCTGGTACTGCAAGCCGCTGCTCGAGCGGCTGTGCCACTGGGCCGCCACGGCGCTGCAGCCACGGCACGCGCGCCACAACGGGCTCAGCGTCTTCTCGCTCGCCAACGCCTTGGCGCCCGTGCTGCTGCGCGAAAGCCACGAGCCCGGCGGCTTCCGGGACGAGCTGGACGACCCCCGGAGACGCAAGTACCCCGTCGGGTACCAGCACCGGCGGTCGGTGCGCCGCCGCATGCTCGACACGCTCGAGGGCTCGGCCGGCGGCGGGGCGGCTCGGGAGCCGAGCGTGAGCGCCGGCGAGCTTGGCGCGCGGGTGGTGGCCATGTTGCTGGAGCAGCACGCGTTCCTGCTGCGCGACTTCCGGGTCGAGATGCGCGACCGGCGGACGAAGCTCAAGGACAAGGTCGTGGCCATGGAGGCGCTGCGCTTCCGGCTCGAGGAGCCCATCGACACGGACAACCCGGCGCACGCGGCGCTGCTGCTGCGGCTGTGGCGCTGCCTGCTGCCGGCGGACGGTGGCGAGCAGCACGAGGACGAGGCCGAGAGCGACTTCTACGTGAGCGACCTGGCCGACGAGGGGGCCGGCGGGAGCCAGCCGAGCATCGACGTGGCAGCGCTGCTGGCCTCCACGCGCTGGGCGAGCAGCGGGTTCCACACGGAGAACCCGCTGGGCGGCTTCCGCGGCGGCGGGCTGCTGTCGCTCGAGTGCCTCGTGTTCTTCCTGGAGCGGTACCCGGAGAAGGCGACGGCCATGATGCGGCGCAACGCCCTGCCCGGCGGCCAGCGGTACCCGTTCCCGGTCGCGAGCATCAACGTGCTGCGCATGATGCTGCGGCTGCTCATGCTGGACGAGCCGCCGGCCGTGAGCAGCAAGCTCGTGCTGCGCCACGACCCGGAGCTGGACGACCCGGCCCGCGGGGAGGAGGAGGAAAGCAAGGAGGACGACGCCGAGGGCGACGGCAAGACGCCCGCGACGCGCGCCACGGTGCTGCGGCTGCGCGTGGCCGAGCGCGTGAGCCGCGCGCCGTTCTGGCGCGTGTTCGACGACCGCGAGGCCTTCCCCAAGCTGCACGCCATGGCCTTCATGCTGCTCGACCTGCACTGGCTGCACTCTGGCGCCACGCAGATGGGCTTCCAGCCCGTGCTGGACGCCACGCGCCGGCAGATGGGCTGGCTGCTGGAGCAGGCGCCGCGCGACGTCGACGAGATGTGGGCCACCTGGATGCGCGTGCGCGAGCAAGACGCCGCCAAGCGCACGGGCGCCGTCGGGGCGTTCGGCGCCGTCGTGAGCAGCGTCGTCGAGGCGATCGGCATCGGCGGAGCAGCCGGCGCCTCGGCGCTGTTCACGCCCATGACGATGGACGAGGCCGTCGGCGACGTGCCCAAGAGCAAGGTGGCATGCGTCGACGGCGCGGCTGGCGATGGCGTGGAGGCGGCGGCGGCGGCTCCGAGCGGCGGGGACATGGCGCGCGTCGAGGACCCCGCGCTGGCGTTCTAGCCGTGACAGGAGAGTGACGAGCGAGTCGGTGAATAGCACGCGTGTATGTATACTTACTCTCACCTGGTCTCGGGCGTCTAGCGTGCGGTGGGTCGGGTGAGCGCTCACATCTTCTTCTGCAGCGGCGTCGTCTCGCCCATGGACTGGCGCGAGTACATGGGCAGCGGCGGCGGGTGCTGCGGGTCGAAGTAGAAGGCCGTGCTGCCGCGGTGGATCTTGCCCGAGCGGTGGCGGTCGCAGCAGCCGCCGCCGTTGCGCGCGTTCCAGAAGCACAGGTACGAGTAGAGGTTGCACTTGGTCGGCACGTGCTCGACGACGTAGTCGAAGGCGTCGTCGGGCTCGCCGGCCTCGAACGGGTAGTCGGTCCACTCGAACTTGGCCATGCGCGGGTTGTTGTCCCGCTGGCCGATCATGTGGTTGCACGTGTTGAGGAACACGTAGGGCCGGTGCGTGCCGGGCACGAGCGTCCAGTCGGCGCGAGGCACCTCGGCGCGGTAGTGGTGCATGAGCGAGAACCAGTTGCCGACGTCCCGCTTCTCGCCCTGTGCCCACTGCTGCGCGCCGCCGTGGTCCTGGCTGAAGATGGCCGTCCACGGCGTCTTGGCCGCCGGGTCCAAGTCCACGCCGTGGAACTCCATGTAGTTGATGTCGGCCGTGCGCTTGTACGTGCGCCGGTTGAAGGTGCGGTAGCAGACCGTGGCGATCGAGTTCTCGATCTCCTCCTGCAGCCGGTTGTACGACGACTCGCCCGCGAACACGACGCACAGCTTGCACATGAGCGACCCGTCGGCCTCGTCGCGCTCGAAGTGGAAGAAGACCTTGACGAACTCGTTGCCGATGCGGATGTCGATCTCGGGCTGCACCACGACCGGCAGGCAGCGCCGAAGCCACGCCAGCTCGGCCTCGCTCGCGCCGCCCGACCCGTACTCGGTCGCGCCCGAGGCCGAGGACGTCGCCTCGTCGTTCTCGCTCATCTCGCGGTACGCGAAGCCCGCGGGGTCGAGCGCCTCGCCGCCGTCGGGTTGCGCGTCCGCGTCCGCTTTCTCTCTGCGCGCGGTCGCCGTCGTGGCTCTGGCGCGCCGGAGAGCGCGGGGGAAGGCGGAGCGGGAAGAGGAACGCGCGGGGGATGGGTCCTTCTCGGCGGAAGGCGGAGCGCGCGGGGAGAGCAGCGGCGGCAGGAACGCGGCGAATCTCCCGACCCGATGGACTCGAGCGCTGAACTGCTTCGAGGTTGGAGTGGCGCTTTCGCTTTGGGGGACGCGGCGCGGACGACTTGTGAGAGATTCAGTCGGTCCGCCCTGCCTCAGCTTCGGGACGGAGATTCCGTCCCGAGTTTGGGGTGGAACGAGGGACGACACACTTGCGGACTGTATGGATCTCGGCGATCTTCGGGACGACCTGGATCCTGAACCGACTTGTGTGCCGCACACTACAGCGCGCATCCCCGCAGTGTACCCATCTTGGGTGGGAAAGTGGTGGGAAATGATCGATGGATACTCAGCTCAAGTGTATTCGCGGAACGTGCGTCGCGCTCCGTCACCCACCCGCTTGGGTGGCACCCAGGATGGCAGCATGAGGTCCAGGACGATGATAGCGGCGCCTGTTCATTCGTTGGTCTCCTGCCTCGACGCGCATGCCTCTGGCTCTGTCGTTCGGTAGTGGGGTATGTGCGCGTCCGGTTGTTCGTCACGTCCTTGAACTTCTGCAGCCTGCACTAGTTGTGGTCGCGCATCGCTTGACTTGACGACACGATCGACGACGCTGTCTCGACGCCATCACAGCGGAGACAGCGGTCAGACGCCTCCGCGGGCGGCGAGGGCCTGCTCGACACCGCCCAGGCCGCCCGTGTGGCCTGCGGGGCCAGCGTGCATCTCCTCGCTCAGGTGGCTCGTGTGGAAGCCCAGGATCACGAACACCCACCCGTGGATCAGCATGATGTAGCACAGCAGCGCGAGCCGCGCGACTGGCATCTGCAGGAACACCCGCCCGAGGAACAGCAACCAGCGGTCGAGCACGTCGAGCGCTGACACGACGCGGTGGCTGCGCTCGACGACGGGAGCGACGCGCGATAGCATCGACGCCATCCGGTTGGACGAGCGCGCGCGTAGGTGGCCACCGCCGCGCTTCCCGACGGGAGTCCCCATGTCCGAGTCATCAAACGCGCCGCCGTTCCGCTCGATGCGCGCCAGCTTCTCCTCCGAGCCCTGCGCGCGGAACTGCGCGTCTTGCAGCCGGACCTCCAGCGTCGTCACTTTGCTGCGAAGGGCGTCGATGCTCTCCTGCTTCTCGATCAAGCGATTCGTCAGGCGCTGGATCCGCGCCTCGCTCTCCGCAATCCCGGACGCGCTGTGGTGTGAAGACGCCTGCACTAGCTGATCCCTCAGCTGCTCGGTCTCCTGTCTCGCGGCGAGAACCTCGCGCGCGGAGGCCTCTTGCGCCGCATCCAGCGTCTGCTTCAGCCGCCGCACCTCGTCCGTCAACGCCATGATCTCTTGCTTCTGGATCTCGTTCTTGCGCGACTCATCATGGAGAGACTTTCTCGTGAGTACGAGCGTCTGCTGCACTCTCCGATAGTCCTCGCTCATGGCCGAGAAGCCGGTGGAACTGGCATGGTGTAGACCATTCACGGCGCTTCCACCCACTGACGACGTAGCTGACACGGCGTTCTCCTTCGCCTTTTCCAGCGCACGCTCCAAGTCGGCGATGGTGTTCACGAGCTCGGCGTTAGTGTTTTCTAGCTGCGACTGGCGCGTGTACACGGCATGCTTGGCGTCTGCGTGCTCCCGTTTCAGCGCGTTCATAGCGTCCAGCGTTTCCTGAAGCTCGGCGCGAAGAGCGTGGATGAGCTGCTCCGACTCGTTGCTCGCCGACGCTGCTGTCGTCCACAACGAGTCCTTGGACTCGACAGTCTTGGCCAGCTCCGCTTTCAGCGACGCAATCTGCTCGCTCTGAAGCGTGGTTGAAGTCGACAACGTCGCGATCTCGTCCTTCATTGCGCGGATCTGCGCGTCCTTGAGTTCCAGCGCCTGCATGAAGTTCTGCTCGTCCGTGTCCTTCTCCTGTCGCATTAGCGCCGTCTACAAAACAGCACCAAGAGCGGTGGCGGTTCACTTCCTGCTCATTCATCCAGCGCACAAGCACGGCGGTCGTACCTCATGCTGCATTTGCGCGAGCTTCTCTTTGCACTCGCGCTCCAATGCGTCGATCTCTTCCTCGCATATCTGCAGGCTCTTCTGCGTACTCGCGAGCTGTTTGTCCTTGGTGCGCAGCTCGACTTTGACGCGCGATAGCTCCTTCCGGAGACGGCCACAGTCATCGTCCACGTCCGCATGCTTGGATGTCGAGCTCGACGCGTCGCTGCGAGAAGACGAGACGTTCTCTAGCTGCGTTGAGATGGCGCTCACGAAGCCAGAGATTGTGCCCCCAGACCCGGAGAGCGGCGGCGTCGGCGCCGGCACCAGGTCGCCCACCGCGCGCTCCTACACGTGAGCACTTGGGTAAGATACCCACGTTGGGTAGCAGTCCTCCAAGCAGATCCCTCACGCACCGAGAGTCGCTTGGACGCGGCCGCCTTGATCGGCGAGTCCTCGCTCCGGGAGTTCGTCGAGTCGCTCGCGGCGTCGCTCGCGTCCTCACGCGCTCCTTCGTCGCCCCTGTCGCTGCGCTCCTGCTCCTCTCGGTCCTCACCACCCCCTACGTCGCTCTCATCCCCGCGGATCGAGTGCTTGAGCGTTGACAGCAGCCCCGGGTCTCCTTCGTCCGTGTCGCCTGCAAGTTGAACCAAACCGCCGTACCTCAGTCATCTCGACCCCCCAGAGCGCCGCAAGACCCGCAAACACAGCGCAGACAGCGGCGATACGCACCTGCGAGCGTCATGGCCGCATGCTGGTCCACCGACTCGAGCAGCGTTCCCGCCAGCTGTAGCGAGCTGCTGACCCAGTTCATGCTTCCACCCAGCCTTTCTCGCTTCTCCAGCTTTCCTTTCCTTGTCGAGGTGTCCGCGCACGAATAATGTCAGTAAAGCGATAATACAGTAATAGTGACTAATTGATGGGTTGGCAGTACTTGATGTGAAGTCGCACTGAGATGCGCAAAAGTATTTGCCCCATCCTGCCGACAAGCGCGCCAACCACACCAACGCAATTGGCGGGATCGAAACGCGGGAAACGGGCGGGAGCGGCGAGATGCGAGGTGCGTAGCGACCGTTCAGGCACGGCGGCCGGCCCCTGGCCAGTCGCGGCCTCTTCGTGCTCGCTCTGGCTCTGACTGCGTGCTTTCCTGGCCTCTGGGGGCCTCGTGACGCGCGCTCAGCCGTCTCGTACGCGGACGTGATCGTGCTGGACGACAGCAGCGACGACGACAGCCAGGGGCCCTCGGCGCCTGTCGCCGCGCCGTCGCCGCCGCCGCCGGCCCGACGCGCGCTCACTGGCGCCATGGACTCGTCCACGCGCGGCCGCGCCGGCTCCTTGAGCGACGAGGACGAGGACGACGGGTTCGAGATCCTGACGCCGCTGCCCACGCCCGGCCGGTCGCTCGAGGACTCGCTGTCCTTCAGCGAGCTGCAGGCGCAGCAGATTGCCTTCGCACAGCTGCACAGAGAGGCCAACCGGAAGAAGGCGCGGGGGCCGGCGGCAGCGGTGGGCAAGCCCAAGGCCGCCGCCAAGGGCCGGCCGACCCAGCGAGGCCGGTCGCCCGCCAGGGTCTCGCCATCGCCATCGCCGTCGCCTTCGCTGTCGTCGGCCTCGTCGTCGTCCTCCTCCCCCCGGTCGGAGTCGCGAGTGATGAAGAAGTCGGCGCTCTCGTCGCCCTTCGAAGACGCGCCGCGCCGCAGCGAAGCATCCGCGTTCAGGGCGAGGGCCACGCGAGAGCGGCGCGCGCCGCCGTCCTTCAGCGAGCTCCAGGCGCAGGAGCAGGTCTACAAGCAGCTCAAGTCCCAGTGGAAGAAGGCGGCGGCCACTGCGGACGACTCCTCGATCCCGACGGGGTATCCGCAGCAGAACCTGGCTGGGCTTAAGCCCGAGTCGGCGCCAGCCAGAGGTCGCAGTACCGCCAGCTCAAGTACCCAGAGACCAAGTGCGAAGTCATCAGAGCAGTCCGGTAGCGAGACGGACGTCCTTGAGTACGACGACGACTTTGTCACGGAGAATACGAGTGACGACGACGACTTCTTTGCTCCGGAATACAAGAAGCCCAAGACCAACAGCTCCACCGACAAGCTGACTGCCCCCTCGCGCGACCCGCCTGCCAAGGCCAAGAACGGGAAGAAGGCGAACGGCAAGAAGAAGCATGGGAAGAGCGGTGGCAAGGCTGCGGCGAAGGGGAATGGAGGCGGCAGTAGCGCGCCAACCCCGCCAGTCGAGCTCGTCTCGGACACGCTATCGCATCCGCGCGACGCGACGAGTACGGTCATCCACGGCTCGTCTTGGCGCGGCGTCTACTTCGACGATGCTCCGCTCTCTGTTCTGCCGCTGGACGAGATCGTTGACGCCGAGTTCTGCTTTGAATCCGAGCGTCCGCTGACGACATTCGGTGCGTGGACACCTCGCTGTGCGGCGCGAATTTGTTATGATGTATCGCTAACTCCTCTCTCTCGCCTCAGATGCGACGGGAGCGCTCGAAGAGAAGGCGAAGCTGATCTCGTCATTCGGCCAGGCGAAACAACTGGTGGCTGCAGCTCAAGACGGAGGGGCAGAGCCGGCGAAGACCCAAGAAGAGATGGATCAGCTGATTCAAGAAGCGGTCGACGAAGAACTCCCTCTCCTCAAGGCGCTGTACACGGAGAAGGCGCGCGCGATCATGTCGGAGGCGCGGTCGAAGACCGCCAAGTATCTGGACGCCCTCAATCAGCACAGACGACAGCGCTTCGCAAGTACGTTCACTGCTGCCAGCAGGATGCAGCCAGTCCTCAAGAGACGTCTAACTTTGCCCTCTTTTCTTTGTTCTCAGTCCCGACCAAGCAGCTTGACATCGATCCGACCGAGAGCAAGCTCATCCCACAGATGAAGCACCCGGTGCGATTGCGGCGAACACAGACGAGTCGGATGAAGTTTGCCATGGGCAACGGCGAGACGAACGAGAATGAGACTTTCGCCCGCCCGCAGGACGTGTTCAGACTGGCCAAGCTCCGTCCGCTGAGCAAGGCGACAGCGTACGTGGGCGTCAAAGCAAACGTGCGCGTGGAAGACGACCCGATCATGCACTACGTCCCGTACTTCGGCGACCAGGACGACGGAGCGGTCATCGACGTGAACAACTACGACGGCATCAAGACGAGGGACGGGAAGCAGCGCAGCGGGCTGGACGACGAGGTCGACGAGTACCTGCTGCGTGTGATTGTTCGCCGCTTCGGCGACTCGGACAGGGTGTTTTCCGCGCTGAAGACGGTTGTCGGGTTCGCCCAAGGCTACTCGGACTACGGCGAGCTGAAGAAGACGCTCGAGGCGCGCCGCTTGGCCACTCGCCGGATCGGAGAAGCAAAGCAACTCCTTGGCTGCGGCGTCTCGAAGTTGCCCGAGCTGACGCCGCTTCTCCAGGATGCAGGTGCGGCTAGGTCGGCGTTGATGGACCGGTTCGCAGTGCCTCCGTCGTTCTTCGAGTCGAACACGGCGCGAAACTTCTCGGCTCGCGAGCACGGTCTCGGTCTTCGGTCGACCAGCGACTACCGAGAACTCTGCGTGACCTATCGCGACCTGTTTTGCCGCATGTGCTATTGCTACGACTGCCCGGAGCACGGTATCGAGCACCCTGCGCCGACCCACCGCATCGACCCAGTGAACCCGGAGGTCCGCCTCGCCCCCGTGGTCCTGGCCAGAGCGGAGCAAGAGAGCGCTGGCGAAGGTACCCCCGTGGATGAGACGCCGATCTACATCGCAGACTCACCAGAGACGAAGGACCAAGGAGTGGATCAAGGAGCGGGTCAAGGGACGGATCTAGGGGCTCAGTACGGCGAGGATGGCGACGACGAGACCAAGCAGGACGTGCCCATGACGTCCGAAGAGATTACCGAGATCTTGACCGTGGAAGACCGAAGGCGGTCGTCTCGGTCGCTCACTCGCATCAGCTCGCGCGCGAGTGCGAGCTTGAAGCTGCAGACCGCGCTGGTGGAGACGACGAAGCCTGTTCGCGCCGTCAAGTCGAAGCCGGTCAAGACGATGGTGGACGAGTCCGAGTACCTGGACGACTCATACTACCAGATGGTCTCGTCGATCGTCAAGCAGTCGCAGACGTCGGACGCGAAGTGCTCGGACGCGTGCTGGAAGCAGCGGAAGGCATCGGAGGGCTCGAACGACGGGGAAGCACCCGCCCCAAGCGCGTCGACAGAGTCCGCAAGAGCTGCCTTCACACCCACGGAGCTGCTGCTCATCGACAAGCTCCGGTACATCATTGGTGACAACGCGTGCATGATCGCCTCGATCGTCCGGTCGACGCTGTGCAGAGATATTTATGCGTTCCTGGCGAGCGAGAAGCAGAGCAAGCCAAGGCACACCGAGTCGATGGACGCCGCGATCCTGTCGCCGGTGGCGCAGTCCAAGAGTGGCCGCAAGCGCGGTCGGAGCGTTCCCGGGTCGAACAACCGCGAGCTGCTGAAGCGGACACGCTACCAGCGCATGAAGGACATCGGCGCCAACCACGAGTACGAGCCGTGCAACCACGAGGGCTCGTGCGACTCGAAGGTGTGCTCGTGCATGACGCGCGACCACACGTGTGACAAGGCGTGCTCGTGCTCGCGCGACTGCTCGAACCGGTTTCAGGGCTGCCGCTGCAGCTACGGCAACTGCCGCACCAAGGCGTGTCCGTGCTTCGTGGCCATGCGCGAGTGCAACCCGGACATGTGCGTTATGTGCGGCGCCAGCGAGGCGCCCGTGCTCGTGTTCAGCGACTCGCTCAAGAGCAAGACGGCGCTGGAGCTGGGCATCTGCTGCAACGTCAACATCCTGCGCGGGCTGCACAAGAAGATCGGCGTGGCGTTCTCGACTACCCACGGCTGGGGGGCGTTCGCGCGGGAGCCGATCAAGCGGGGCGAGTTCATCTACGAGTATCACGGCGCGCTGCTGTCGCAGGACGAAGCCGAGCGGCGTGGCAGCATCTACGACAAGATGACGATCAGCTTCCTGTTCGATGCGAACGAGGACTCGGTCGTGGACGCCATCCGCAAGGGCAACAAGAGCAAGTTCGCCAACCACGCGTCCGTCGGGCAGAAGTGCCAGGCGCGCGTCATGCGCGTGGGCGGCGAGCACCGCATCTCGATCTGGGCCAAGCAGGACATCGAGAAGGGCGAGGAGCTGTTCTTCGACTACGGGTACCACGGCGAGTCGGCGCCGGACTGGAGCCAGCTGCGGATCAAGGGCGCGTCGGCGCGGCACGCCAAGGACGACAACAGCGACGACGAGTGAGCGGCGCACGAGTTGCGACGCGGTGTGGCTCACACTGTGGGCGTGCAGTCTGGTTCCGAGTGCAGGGCGTGTGTGGTGGGGTGGAGTGGTGTCAACAGGGGGTTTGTTGGGACTGGTTCGTGACTGGTGGGCTCGTGGTCTTTGCGCACTTGCTTGCCCGCTTGGATGCAGTGGGCGAGCATTGCGGTTGTCTGGTTGGCCTGATGTCCGCCTTGAGGCTGATCTTGGCGGTCCTTGCGGTCGCGGCCGGCTGGAAAGGTGTCTCCGTTCGGGCGACTCGACTGGGCGATAGCCTCGACCGCAATGTGACGTGTAATCAAGCCGCTGAACGCCTCCGGTCGGTCAGATGATGCGCAAGAAAGTCAACCACGGGAGCATGCCGTTGATCACCGATATAGCAAGTTGAGCTCGAAAAGCAAAGTTGAGAAGTGAGATTGATCAGTCGGGGGGAACGGAGGCAGCACGCCGACCGCCACGGCCTCCGGTCGCTACCTACAGTCCTCGAGGTCATGCCTGCCTCCACCGGGGACGAAGAGAGCGCGCCGGCCGCTCGCACGATAGTCCTCATGCCGACACGCGCCGGAGACCAATGCCGAGTCTCCGTGCGTGCCAGGCTGCTCGCTGCTCCGTGGGCACACGTGCCAGGATGCTAGGTGGGCCGCGGACGCTCTTATCGAGGCGCTCTATCGTGTCGACGCGCGTGTCGGGCTTCTTGGCCTCGTAGGCGCGCGTGCTGGATCGCTCGGTCG
>JAADYF010000697.1:0-15054 GCA_023338175.1 Phytopythium delawarense
GTCCTCTCGCCACGACCGCGTCCCAGTCGACGCGCGAGGCCGTGCGCGCCGCCAAGGCAAACAGTTTGCGATCCGTCAGCCGCACGTGCCGCCGCTCCTGGTCGCTGCCTCCTGACACATTGCTCTCCGACGTCGCCTCGAACGAGTCCTCGGACATGGAGCCTGACAGCTTGGGCTTGGACGCCGGCATGCTGACACGCTGGCCTCTCGGAAGCGCGCTACACAGGGCGAATGGCTCACAGCCTCGCCAGACCAACGGGGAATGATCCTTCGAGCCGTCCGCCCCGCGGGAGGGGAGAGGAGGCGGCCGCGAGCCGCGACAACCGCATGAAGGTCGCGATTGACGGAGCGGATGCGTGACCGCACCTCCTCGTCGTTGATGTCATAATATGTCTTGATTCACTCCGTTAAATGACAGGTTACGTATATGTGAACTTGCTCTTTGTTTCGATCAGTGTCAATAGTACCACATCGTGGCGCATTTGGAAGAGGCAGTGATACAAGTCTGACGCAAGCACGGGTCGAGCGAAGACAGTGGCCGGCGCCGCTCCGCTCCTCTCCGCCGCCGCAACCAGTGGCGGCCCCGCATCACCGCGCCATGACGGAGACCTTGAGCTTGAGCTTGAGCTTGAGCCCTGTGCTGTGGGTCTCAGCTCGGCGCCTCGCGGCCGCGGCGATCGAGCGATTGCCACGCAAGGTGGTCGCGTCACAAGGCACGTAAGGTGCCAGCGTGGCGGCGCAGGGGCAAGTCGCGCGTCCGCTCTCGCGCGCCACTCCACGCGGCTCTGCGCGCGGCTTGAGCCTCGCCTCGAGCCCTGGACAGCCTCTGCGCGCTGTCAAACGCAGGTTTCGATGCGGCCGTCCAGCTCCGAGCTGCCGCCGCGTCCACCGCACCGAGAAGACCAATCATCAGCGCAAGACCGTTCCCATCCGGCATGCTGGGTATCCAGGGATGGCATCCGGCTCGAGCATCGACGCAGTCGGTGGACCTGGCGGCGGTGGATTACTGGTCGCCTGCTCTCTGCTTCCCGGCGGCGGCCGTCACTCGGAGTCTCCTTTGGCCGACCGACCGGTTCAACCAATGCTGCTTTCGCCACTGCGCCGCCCATCGCGCGACTAGCGACGCCGGCGTCGACTGCGCTCGGCTCGCGGCCCGTTTCTCCTCGCGCGACTCCGGCGCGATTTGCTTGCGGCGCTCGAGTGCCGAAGCAAGCGGAGCGGCGAGCAGAGACGCCGTTAAACCACGAGCATGCGCAACTTACACGGCCGCTCCTCATGCTTGTCGGGATGGGAAACAGATCGACTCGACCGCCTCGAGCAAAGCCGCTCCACCGAATGATGTGCCCACGAGTTGGCGGGCCCACCAACATTGCGATGGAAGAGCCCGCCAGCCCTCCCACTTCGTTGACGCATTCCTGACGAAGAGGCTGCCTTAGTCTCCATTCCCGCTGCCGTCGTCCCCACCATGTTCGGCCGAGGCAGCGCGTCGTCGCACTCGAACCGGTCGGGAGGAGGCGACAGCGACCGCAGCAGCGGCTCGAGAAAGCAGCGAGTAGACAGCCAGCACCTCAGCTCGAGCCAGCAGAGCCGGCATGTGCGCTTCACCAACGAGAGACTCTTCGAGATGGCGGCCACGACCGCCTCAGGCGCCGACTGGGACTCGCTCGTGCGTCCTGGACGCGTGCCGGACGGACTGGCGACCACGCGCTCGCACTCGCGCGTATCTGTGACGGCGAGTGCGGTCGCGGCCTGCTCGGTCGCCGAGATGCTCTCAGTGATCCGCCCGGCTGTCAGCACTGGGTACTCGACGACCATGCGCGAGATGTTCGGCTCGGGCTTCATCTACGGCGCTGTCGTGCACCGCGCGACCAATCAGGAGGAAAGCCTTCAGCCATCCGCGTCCGCACTCGCGTCCTCTAAGCTCGGCAGGTCCAAGACCAAGACGCGAGCGAAAGAGAGTAGCGTCCGCGTCCGGCTGCGGCCCGTGGACGCGCAGGTCAAAACCATCACGTTCGCCAAGCGCCACTTCCTCGCGCTGAGCGAGCAGTGGTGCATCCTGGACGCGCTGCACGAGGTGGAAGGCATGCGGAACGACGCGTTCGCGGTCACCATGACGTCGGTGCACCCCGACGACGTGTTCTTCGGCAAGACTCACGCGCGCACCGTCAGTGCGCTCACGGACATCTCCGCCGCGTACGCAGTCGTCCGGACGCCGCTTGTCCAAGACAAGAGCAGCAAAAGCGGCGCGGCGGAGGGTCAAGACCCCGCGTGGGGAGTGCGGATCACGTTCCGCACCGAGTGTGATACGCGTGTGACTCTCCAGAGCGAGGATACCAGGGCGCCGTCGTCTTCGCGCGCCAAGCTTCATACCCAGGGGCTTTCGACGCGCGCCGTCACAAGGCGGCTCCAAGAACTCGCGAATGCAACGCTCAAGCTCGTGGATGTCGTTCGTGCGCGCCGGTTGAACGCGCAGATCTACGTCGACCCGCGCGCGGCTGCGTTGGCCGTGCCGCCCTCGGCCAAGACGCGCTGCGCCTGCTGCACGCGGTTGTTCCTGAGCGCGACGCGGCGCAAGCAGTGCCACCTCTGCGGCTTCTTCGTGTGCGCCAGCTGCTCGGTTGTCCACGAGTTGCCGAGGGCAGGTGGACGCCGCTTTCTAGTCCGCGTGTGCGCTCACTGCCTCGAGTGGGTGGACGATGGATGCTATGACAACCTCCCGCTCGGCACGGCCCAGTTGCCACCGCAGATCGCACCCGACATCTCGAGCGGCGACCGGTCTGGAATGAAGCTGCACCGAGCGTTGACCGACGCGTTGACGAGCAGCAGCACTTCGCCCACGCGGAAGGCGGCGGTGAGGTCCGTCATTCGACTCCTCAAGCAGCAGCAAGGCGAGGAAGAAGCAGAGCTGCGCGCTTCCAATGATCAGGTGATGAATCACGAGAGCTCCAAGTCCTGGGAACTGACAGACGACAGCACGGACGCAGAGCACTTGCAAGCTCTTGAAACCTTGACACGCGGCCAGCAGGACCCGCCGTTAGGCTCATTCGCAGTCGCGGGCTCGCGGTCCCGGAACTATCCCATCGCCAAGACGACTGACGCTAACGGCGGCGTGTCGTCAAGGCCGGTGCCACGCGACGAAGAGCAGCGGCTGCGCTGGCTGTCGGCGGCCGCACTGTCCGAGTCGCTCTCGGAGATCAAGGACGTGCCGGAGCTGGGCGTGCTGTGCGAGCTGGCCAAGCACGAGCTGGACTGTCGGGTCGGCATGGTGGTCACGGTGGCCCAGGACGAGGCCCACGTGCTGGCGACGAGCGACCCGAGCTACAGTGGCGTTGTGTTCCCGCGGGAGCAGACGATCTGCTCGCACACTATCATGGACCACCAGCCGCTGCTGGTGCCCCACCCGGAGGCCGACGTCCGGTTCTGCCAATTGGACGGCGTACGCGGGTCCGACGGCTGCCGCTTCTACTTCGGCTTCCCTCTTCGCGTGTCACGATCCAGCAGTGACAAGGCCGGCGACGCGCAGGACGGAGACGGCGACGGTCCGATCATTGGCACGCTCTGCTGCTCGGACATCCAGTCGCACACGGTCACCGAGTCCCAGTACGCGGCCATGGCGCGGCTGGCTCGTAGCGCGGCGCGGATATTGGAGGAGCGGCGTCGGCGGCGGCAGCAGGCGGCCGCGATCGCTTGAGAGGACAGCTGTCGTAATAATGGACGAGAACGCACAGAGACAACGTTGACCGGCATATGCTCGCTCGCGCTGGTCGATCCGGATATCAGCGTCGGTCTTGGAAACCATGCGATGGCATCGCATGCGGTCTCCGAGAGGCTTGGGGCAAGCGGTGGAGGGGTCGATGGACGGAATTCAGGTTGGTGTCGCGATAGTCGCGCGAGCCCACGGGTGTGTCCTCCTTGGACATGTCCAGGGAAGGGCTCGTTGATCAGCTCACCGCGGCCTCAGCGCATGGATGCGCGCGAAATACAGCACGAGAGCATGCGGGACAGGCCTCACCTCGCCGCTTTTACGCGAGCATGAGGCTCAAGGAGTCTTCACTCGTTCGTCCTGCACTAATCGCGGCCACAGCAGAGCCGTGACTGCTCTCGATGGATGTGCGTTGGCAGGACAGCGTTACCTTGGCTCGCTCAGGTGGCCAAGCACGCGCGGCACTGTGCATCGATGGAGCCCACCGTTGCAGCTGAGAGTTGTAATACGTGGACTCGTGTGGTTTCGTGATGCGTCGTGACTGTGAGCTGAGCTCCAGACAGCGGCACTCGCCCGTCGACTTGACGCTGTCCAGGCCGATGGGATGTGCAGCGGCATGCGGAGCCGCTCAGCAGATTTGCGACTTTCCAAGGAGGCAGTACGCTGTCGGTCTCCTTTTTAACGACAGAAATATTCATAATATAATATGCCGGTATGAGATTATGAGTGAGATAATTCACCATTTTACTTAATAATGCAACAAAATCAACATACTTATGTAAAATAACAGGTATCGAATAGGCTGACTGATGAGCACGGACGCCGCCATCATGCAGCCCGGTTGGTGACGGGCATCTGTCCCATACGAGCGCCGCATCCACAAACGGATGCCATGCGTCAGGTCCCTCGCTCGCAGCGGCGCCGACTGGGCTCGGCTCTGGCTCGTCGTTAAATGGCGGCTGTTCAGGCCGCCGCAGCGAGAGAGCGGACGCTCCGTGTGGTGTGCAATGCGCTCCGCGTCCCTCGGTCGGTCTCCACGCGGTCCTCGCCGCCGTCTCTCCTCGCCAGTGCCATGATTAAGCCAAGCCTATCCACCGGTCAGTTCGCTACCTGCTCCGAGTCCACGTCGCGCTGGACGACCGAGCCCAGTCGCTCACTTGCTCGACGATAGAACCGCACATGGCGCCGCGCTGGCAACCGGACGCACCGACCGACGCGAGTGCTCGCTCGCGCGTGACGGCCTCGCGCTCCAACGCGAGCTCGGACGTGTTCATCTTCGACGAAGCCGACCGCAGCGTGCGCAGTTTGCGCAGCAGCAGCAACGCCAGCGGACGCACCAGCAGACGCGGCGTGGAGTCCGAGCCGCAGGCGTCGAGCGTCCTCGGCGGGTCCCACCGACGCACGCTGTACAGCGACCGGCAGCTGCGCGAGATGGCGGCGACCGCGAGGGCCAACATCGACTGGGACGCACTGGAGCAGGAGCTCATGTACACGGACAGCGGTGTGTGGAAGCCCCAGCGGCGGCGCGCGGGCGGCGGCGACGGGAGCGCGGCGGTGTCCACCCTCCAGACCGACGGCGCCTTTGCCGTCGCGGCTGTCTCGACCATCCCGTGCAGCGTCGCCGAGCTGCGCCTCGTGTTCCGCACGCGCTCGCGTGAACAGTTGGAGAGCGTCATGGGCTGCGTCTACTCGGACGCCTTCCTGGACGGCGACCTGGTCCATGTCGTTCCCTCGGACACTCGCAACGCAGCGAGTCGGCGCTTCACGAGCTCCACGTCCGTCGGCTCGACGGGATCAACCGCCACCACGACAAGCAATCAGCAGGGGAGCGACACACTGGACGAGGAGCTGAGTGTCAAGACGATGCGCTTCGACAAGTCGAGCTTCCTCGCAACCCGCGAGGACTGGTGCTTTCTTGAGTCGGTCTACTCGCTCGACGCCGGTCGTGTTAGCAGCAGCAACAGCAGCGGCAAGACGACGACGCCTGCAGCGCTTGGGCGAACGCTCATAACGCTCCCGTTGAACAGCTGCCGGTTCCTCACCAACCTCGACAAGAAGAAGAAGCTGAGGAAAGCCAAGGAGGGCGAACGCGTCATGATCAACTACTACTTCCGCGAGGACCAGTCGGGTCGCACGACGCGCGTGTTCTTCCACGGTGAGTTCCTGCCGGTTGCAGGCAAATCCCGTGACAACGCGTGGAAGTTCGTCCGCGCGCGGCTGGTCTCCATGGCCGAGCAGTCGAGTCGCTTCATGCTGGTCGCGCGTCGGAGGCGTCTCGGTATGCAGGTGCTCGTGGATCCGTCGCGCATCGCGACGTCGAACGCCAACTGCGTGTGCTGCTCGCGCTCGTTCCGGCTGGCCAAGAAGCGACTGTGCTTCCTCTGCGGATACCTCGTGTGCGACCGCTGCTCGCGGATGCAGCAGCGCGAGTTCTTTGCGCGCGGTCAGCCCCGCACGCACACGCGCATCGAAGATATCCGCCTGTGCGTGCGCTGCATCATGCGGGTAGATTACTGCAAGTTCTCGAACGTGACCGAGGACGACATGTACCCCGCCACGGTGGTTCCCGACGCCATCGAAGCGGACCGAGGGAGCCGACAGCGAGTGCAGAGCGGCCAGCAGCTGGCAAGTCTGCTGGAACAATCGCTCGTGGACGCCTCCACGACGCGTAAGGAAAGTGTCAAGAGCGTCATGAAGTACCTGGTCGAGATCGAGCGCGACAGCTCCAAGACGATGGGCGGCGGCGCTACAGGCTCGAGCTTCGTGCCGGCCGTGCTCTCTTCGTCACCGAAGGAGGCGACTTCGGCTCGGAGTGCCAGCAGCAGCAGGAGCGACAGCAGTGCAGACCGCGTGCAGCGAGAGCAGCTCGAGAAGATGGGCTTCCGCGGCCCTCTAGACGGCGGGACGCCACTAGCCGAGTGCGAAGTGGCCAACGCCGAGGCGCGCAGCTACCCTATTGAGCTTCCAGACGATCCGTCCCAGGTGGTGGCTGCGCCTCGCGGACCGAACGAGCAGAAGCGCGTTGAGACGATCAAAAGGGACAAGCTGGACGAGCTGGGCGAGGTCCCGGAGCTGGACATCATCTGCTCGATCGCGAGCAAGGAACTCCAGTGCGCCGTGAGCATGGTGACGCTCGTGGAGAGCGAGCAGCTGCGCGTGCTGGCGTCCACTTCGGACGTGTTCAACCACAAGGCGTTCCCGCGCGAGGAAGGCTTCTGTTCGCACACGGTGCTGAGCAACAAGCCACTTCTCGTGCCCAACGTGCAGGCGGACGTGCGCTTCAGCGGCATGCGCGTCGTGCAGCACATGGACGCGAGCTTCTACTGCGGCTTCCCGCTCGTGGCCGCCGACGACACGGTCATCGGATCCGTCTGCTGCGTCGACATGAAGCCGCACCAGCTCACCCGCTCGCAGTACGTGAGCATGAAGAGTCTGGCCGAGACGGCGTCCAAGGTTGTGCAGCGCGCCGCTGCTCGCCGCAAGCTGTCCGAGCCGTCCGCCATGTGAACGAACGCCCGCAGGGAGGCGATCTCCTATTATGAGCCGCAAGATTCTGTATGTTGTCGAGAAGAATGCGGTGGTAACCAATGAGTCTCAAGCGAAATCGGCTTCAACACGTTCACGTTGAAGCTGGTGGTTACGAAAAGAGTTGTGGTCACTTTTGTGGAGTGTAACCAGTTGCTTCGATTGAGTGACTCCTTCCCCTCATGTCTTTGTGTTTGCTTTGATCGTCAAAGGTGAAGAAGAGACCAACCAGCGGTGCCGACGCCTCGAGTCTGCTCCTGCGTGCGCTTCCTCCGAGCCTGCAGCGACGCCAGCGCCGCGCTCCAGCCGACTACCGAGAGAGGAGAGGCGCCATGTCTCGCCACCGGGCGGTGCGCAACCGCGCGTACTCGTACGAGGACGACGGTGCGTCTGCCGACCTGTAGATCGCTAGCTGGATCATCCATTGGATGGCTGGCATGAATGACTGACGGCTGGGCCTGCAAGCAGAGTACGACGACGACTACGGCGATGAGTACGACGCCAACTCGCCCGACGCGAGTACGTGACGGCCGTGCTCTGTGCGACGCCGTGCGGGGGTTTGACGCTCGGGACGCAGGCCAGTTCATGTACCGCCGGGACTCGCCCAGCCGCATGCGCTCCATGTTCTCGTTCGTGGACCAGCAGGACGACAGCGCGGCCGACGACGCAGGTCAGGAGGGATTGTATTGGTCCACGCGGTCCGCTTGTGCATGGCTGACGCGCCGTTAGAACTGCTGGAGGCGCTCGTGCCGCAGATCAAGCAGATCGCAGGCGCCAAGTTCGCCGACAGCCAGATCGTGGACGAGCTGCGCGCCGCCAACTACGACACGGACAAGACCGTCATCTCGCTGCTGGAGAAGTCCAAGACCATGGGCGTCGGCGACTCGCGTACGCTTGGTTGCGTTGCTAGATGGCGCTCACCCCTTGGACCGATTCGCTGAAGACGTGCAATGCTTGCAGGTGCGACGCTGCCGTTGCAGATCACAGTGCCCAAGCTGGAGGCCGTCGCGCTCTCCATCGGGCAGGAGGCTGCAAGTGCCAGCGGCAATGCAGGCGGCGGTGTGAACGCGATTAAGATGCCGACTCCCGTCAAAGGCAAGACGGCCGCGATCGGGGTCTCCGTCAGCCCGTCAAAGGAGGCTGCGGTCGCTGAAGAGAAGCCGAAGCGTCCGACGGAGTCGGTGCCGTCACCTGCGGGACGTTTCGCGCAACTCACCCCTGCGGAGAAGAAATCGTACGAAAAGGCCGAGCTCAAGGTGCAGGAGCAAGCGGCGGCGATGAGCGCCAAGGAGGCATCGTCGCAGGGGAAGACCAAGATCAGTATGGTCGTCGTGGGCCACGTGGACGCGGGCAAGAGTACGATCACGGGTCACTTGCTGTACAACCTCGGGTACGTGAGCAAGAAGCTCATGCACAAGTACGAGAAGGAGTCACGCGAGGCCGGCAAGGCTTCCTTCGCCTACGCATGGGTCATGGATGCCGACGACGAAGAGGTGCGTGGCATTCATTCCAGTATTGTGTTGAGGGTCGTGATCCCAAACGTATTGGTTTGTTGTGGTTGACGACAGCGCTCGCGCGGTGTGACGATGGACGTTGGCACGAGCTACTTCGAGACGGCGTCTAGGCACGTGACGCTGCTGGACGCCCCTGGACACCGCGACTTTATTCCCAAGATGATCGCCGGTGCATCGCAAGCTGATGTCGCGCTGCTCGTCGTGCCCGCTGCCACCGGTGAGTTCGAGGCTGCGTTCGAGAACTCGGGTCAGACGAAGGAGCACACGTTGCTCGTGCGCAGTCTTGGCGTCGCCCAGATGATAGTCGCCGTCAACAAGATGGATTCGGTGCGTGCACGCTGGGGCTCGTAACTGTGAGACCTCGTTTCGACGCTGACACATAAGTTTGATGAGCAGGTCGGATGGGACAAGGAGCGCTTCGACCAGATCGTCAAGTCACTCACGACCTTCCTGCAGAGCTCGGGCTTCCGGCTCAAGAACCTGTGGTTCGTGCCGCTCAGTGGCCTCACGGGTGCCAATCTTGAGAAGAAGGTGGACGCGAGCGAGTGCGCATGGTACACGGGCCCGTCGCTCGTCGATGCTATCGGTACGACGCGGCTTGCCCTGCTACTCGAGCCTTGCCGATCTTTCTCTGACCATGGTGCGCCACAAAACAGACCAGTTCGCTCCGCCGCAGCGACAGATCGCCAAGCCGTTCCGCATGGCCGTGTCCGACGTGTCCAAGTCACTGAGTCTAGGCCAGACGATCTCGGGACGCATCTACTCCGGAGCGGTCGCCCCTGGCAGCTCGGTGAGCATCTTTGCTTGTCTTCTATCTCGCGTCACCTTTATGCTGAAGTTATGTTGTGACTGTGTCTGGATCGATGGAACCGTAGTTGCTGCTCATGCCAGTGGCGCTGACGCTGACGGTCAAAGCCATCGAGCAGGACGGCAAGTCGATCCCGCTTGCTCGCGCTGGCGACAACGTCGACCTGGGCGTGACCAACATCGACCCTTCAGCGCTCAGGTATCGTGAAGATGCTATTGCTGGTGTTCTTCACACGAGCGCCATGCTAATCGTTTCTGTCAATCGACATGCTCATCTGTCTGCAGCACGGGCAGCATCTTGTGCTCGATCGCGTCGCCCGTGCGGCTCGCGCGGCGGTTCGAGGCCAAGATCATGACGATGCCGACGGTCGAGGTGCCGCTCGTCAAGGGCACATGCATGACGATCCACATTCACAACGTGGACGAGCCCGTGCACGTGTCGCGCCTCGTGAGCATCCTGAGCAAGACGGGCGAGGTGGAGCGCCGCCGGCCGCGCTGCATCACGCGCGAGCGCTCGGCCGTCGTGCACGTGACAAGCGACCGGCCCATCTGTCTTGAAGCCTTCGCCGACTTCCGCCAGCTCGGCCGCTTCACGCTGCGCGACCGCGGCAAGACGCTCGCCGCCGGCATCATCACCGAGATCCTCGGCTGAGAAGTTCCTGATCAATCTCGGGGCGGCATGCAACACTGACCACCGCTTGAACAGCGAGATGAAGCTCTTCTCAGGTTATAAGCCACGCATAGAGCATCCTTCTTCATGCCACCGATGCGGAGCCGACAGTAAACAGGTAGTGACAGGTGCAAGGCGGTCTACAGCTCCGAGTAGAGCACCTCCTCACTGTGCACGACGCTCACGTCGTCGTAGAAGCGCTTCCAGCTGCGGATCTCGCGCTTGTTGTCGCTGTTGACCGTCCACTCGATCACTCGCGCGCGCCGGATGAAGTCCGGCGAGCCGTAGGCGCGGCCGAAGCCCGTGCCGCCGCCGTAGCAGAGCTGGATGCCGTCCACCACGCAGCAGTACTCGTTCAGGTGGTCGTGGCCCACAAAGATGGCCTTAACCTCGTCCACGCCGGCCAGCGTCGCGAGCAGGCGCAGGTTCATGCCCTGGCTGCTCACGGGCTCGTTCTTCTCGCCGTAGCACACGCGCCGCTTCTCGGTGCTGTCCGACGGCGTCTCGAGCGAGTACTCAATCAATGGGATGTGGAAGAACATGAGCGCCGCGGGCCACCGCGCCGACGTCGAGACACGCTCTGACGCCGCGAGCTCCCGGTACAGCTCGATCTGACTCGGCTTGATCCAGTCGTACTCGGAGAAGATGTACGGGAAGCGCGACGTGTCAGCGTCGGCGCCAGAGTCCAGGAAGTACATGCGCAGTACGTCGCCGCCTCGCTTCCCCCAGGGCCCGTCCACCGGCGCGTTCACCTTGAGCATGTAGTTGCCGACGCCGTCCACGTCTGTCGGGCCACGCTGCGAGTACGAGAACTGCTTCTCGTTGGCGAGCTGCAGGATCTCCTCGCGCGGGAAGCCGCCCGACTCGTCGTGGTTGCCGAAGACGATGGCAAACGGCACGCCGCGTGCCTCGGCCGCGCGCGTGAAGGCGTCCACGGCGCGCTGGCCGTCTCGCCGCGAGTAGACGTTGACGTTGTCGCCCGAGAAGACGACGAAGTCCGGCCGCTCGGCGTCCAGCAGCCGCTCCATGAAGGCCGAGGTGACCGACTCGACGCAGTCGGGCATGTCGCGCGGCGGCTCGCGGCACTTGAACGTCGGGATGCCCGTCATGTGCAGGTCGGCCAGCTGCAAGATCTTGAACGCCAGCGACGCGTTGGCGGCCGCGGCGCGCGCCTCGAGCGGTGGCTTGGCCTGCGGCGTCGCCTGCCCCGCGAGCGCCGCCGCCAGAGCGCACGGGAGCAGCGCCAGGAGCGCGAGCAGCAGCTGCGCGCGCGTCATGGGGGCGGAGGGACCGAGGATCAGACCTCAGAGCTTCTTGGCGAATATGATGGAAATGATGACGGCCGCTTCGATATCACAAGAGCTGATTATCAGCCTTATCAGCTGGCGGACTCAGAGAGGGGGGTCTGATGCGATGAGCTGCATGTGGGGAGACCGTGTCAAACTTGCTGCTGCCCTGCCGAGTCCCCTCCTTCCCACTGCCACTACGCCATCGTCTCTCTCTCTCTCTCTCTCTCTCTCTCTAGTTCTGCTCGCTCTCGGGGTCGAACTCCTGGCTCTTGACGAACTCGCGGTCCTCTTCGAACTCACGCACCACCTCCTCGGTCGCCTGCACGAGCTCCACGAGCGTCGGCGCGTCGCTCAGGTTGAACAGCTCGAGGCTGCCGTCCTCGGCGGGCGGCACGACCAGCACGTCGAGTCCGTCGGGGCCCTTGACGATGCCTCCGTCCGCCAGCGGCACCTTCTCCTGCTTCAGGAACGCCTCCACCTCGGCCAGCTTGTCCACCCACAGACTGATGAAGTTCGGGTGCTGGAACCGGTTGCGCAGCACGCGGTCGCCGCGCTGCTCGGCCTCGATGCGCGTCGGCAGGTCGTAGTCTTGCACCTCCACGTCGCGCACGCCCACGATGCGGAACGGACGCGTCGCGGTCTGTCGTTCGGCCATGCAGCAGTAACCCCCAGCGCGTCAGCAATGTCAGTCCGTCATGGCAAGCAATCGGTCGTCCGCCGTCGTACCTCGTCGCCCTCCGCCTCCTCAAAGTGGATATCGCGCAGCACGTCGCCGGTGCTCGCGCCCATGGCCGGCGCCTTGGACGAGAAGCAGCGCGTCGCACGCGGCGCAGCGGCGCGCCGCAGCAGAGCCGTCAGGGACATGGCCATCGTCCTCTTCCTCCCGGTCCAAACGTTGTGGTGGGTGGCGCGGATTGGCGGCGCACATTAAACCTCTATGAATGGATATGATCAAATACGCTCAGCTGTCTTCACAAGCTTAGATCTTACTCAGTTTAAGAAGTAGCAGACTTTTCAGCTGGGCACCAGCTGATAGCTCTCGGTTATATGAATTTCGAACGGATCGGAACACGATTCTGCGCGCATTCTGAAAAAACATTTATTATTGCAGTTTTGATTCAATAGCCTGTAATAATACATACATCGACCCAAAGTTATGCGTCAATTCCGGTCAACACGAGTGTCCAACACCTGACTCGAGGTGTGTGTGTCACGGTGCCCATCCCATCCAGTCTGCTCGACGGTCGATGGCAACTCCCCATAATCCGGTTGGCCCCGTAAACCTTCCGCGGCCTTCCAACCGCTCCGACGCCTGTTCGAAGCCATTGCGGCGAGTCTCCTCGCAACGACTCGCCGGTTGCATTGAGCGTGGTCACCCAACCCAACCGTCGACCCTGCAGCATAAAGGCCATACTCGGGCACGACTCGCGCGAAATGCTGGACGGTCCACCGTCGACCAGCGAGCTCCGATCGAAGACAGCCAACCCACAGCCCCGACATGGACATGGACCATCAGTGTCAGCGATGCTGCTCGTCGGTGTGAGCTGGAGCGTCCGGGCGGCCGCGCTGCTCTCGCTCGTGCTCTGTCGCCCGCTGGTCCAGCGCAACATCCGCATGAGCTCCAAGGTGCTCGGCGCGCTTGGTGCGGTCGCATTCATGGGGTCCACTGGCGGCGCGATCCTCTCTGGACTCGTGGCCGACGCGTTCGGACGCAAGCGCGCACTCGTGGTCTCCATGGGAGTGTCAATGCTGGGCTTGTACGGAGCCTCTCGCGCTCGCGGACACGTGCACCTCATCATCGGCCACGTCCTGGTCGGGATCGGCGCCGGTGGAGAGGTGTCCAGCGCTTCGGTGCTGCTGTATGAACTCGCTGCTTCCCCGTCGGACGGCATTCGGCTGGTCGCGCTCCTCGGAGTGTTCGCTGCGATTGGTGGACTCGCCGGAACTACTCTGTCGATGATGGCGGCGCCGCTGGTCGGATGGAGAGAGCTCTACCACGTGGGCTCGGTTGCAGGCGCCGTATACCTCGCTGTAATGGCGCGCTGGCTGCCAGAGTCGCCACGGTGGCAAAAGTTGCGACACCGTGGAAGTCTGCAGCATAAACTCAAGATCGACACGGAGTTGCCAGTGGTGGACCCAGAGCGCTCGCAGTTGCTTCATTCGCGGAGCGAGGAACCGATGCTCGAACAGCATCAAATCTCCCCAAGACGATACATCAAGACGCTGGTGCTGAGCTCGGCGCTGTTGGCGGCTCTGTCCACGTCTTCGTACGTGTTCACGATCTACGTACCAACACTGCTGAGTTTGCATGCGTTCAGTATGTTCGGGACGTGGCAGCCGCTGGTCGCAGTGCGAATCGCCGAGGCGCTTGGCACTGCCCTCGGCGTCGTCATGATGGCAAGGCGCGGGTTCAACCGCACGCTCCTCGAGTGTGTCTCGCTTATGGTGGCCAGTGCGGTGCTACTGGTCGTGACAGTGTCGTCGGCGACTTCGACCACTGCAGCAGACCAGCCGTGGAAGTTGGCGGCTCCCTTCATGACAACAGCAGGCACTGCAGTTGTGTCAATGCTCGCGTCTGCCAGCTGGAGCTGCGCACTCGCGAAGATCAGCAGTGTGTTTTCCGTTCAATGGAGGGGACGCGGCGTCGGCGTCGTGTTCGCGGTTACCAGCGCTGCCGATTCCATTGGGGCTTACCTGTACCCTCACCTCTTCAACGACGCTCGCCTATCACCTTTGGTGATCACCATGCTGTTCGGAGCGATCGTCATGAGCGCGACTCTTGCGTTTGTCGCGAATCCTGACCAAGCCTTTGTGCCAAGCGACCACGAATGTCAAGCGTCGGAGGGAGTCTCGCTGCTGAAGACCCCAAGCGCAGAGTCGACCCACAGCGAGACCAGTGATGAGGACGAAGTTGCCGACTGGCAGCGAAGCTCAACGTCCAGCACTCGTGCAAAGAGGAGAACGCGGAGCATCGGCAACGGCACGGAGCCAGATACACTGATCAGTGATACGCCGAAGTGAGTCCTCGTGAAGAATGACAATACATCTTTTTGTTGTCTGGTCTTACATCTCTGAGAACAGCACTTCGTCACTATGCTTGACGCTCAGGTCGTCCCAGTGTCGACTCCAGCTGCGGATCTCGCGCTTGTTGTCGCTGTCAACAGTCCACTCGATAACTCGCGCACGCCGCGGGAAGTCGGACGCCCCGTACGCGCGTCCAAAGCCCGCGCCTCCACCGTAACACAGCTGCACGCCGTCGACCGAACAACAGTAGTCGTTCACGTGATCGTGGCCTACAAAGACGGCTTTGACCTCGCCGACGTCTGCCAAGGTGGAGAGAAGCCGCGTGTTCGCACCTTGATCGTGAACCGCCTCATTGTGCTCCCCACGACACGCACCCGCATTGTCGCGGTACGTGAACTCGATCAACGGGATGTGGAAGAACATGAGCGCCGCCGGCATCGCCAGCGATGTCCGATCCGATCCCGACAACTCGCGGTACAGATCGATCTGGCTCTGCTTGATCCAGTCGTACTCGGAGAAGAC
>JAADYF010000698.1:0-15050 GCA_023338175.1 Phytopythium delawarense
ATCAACAACATGTCGGGTGGACGTCGAAGCACTGACGACGCTCAGCTGCGCTCCAGTCTTGGCCGCTGGAGCCGCAATCAAAAGAACGCAGATTGCTCCTTGTGGTGTCCCCACTGACATCAACACACCCACCGTCTCACCACCATTCTCGCCCATCAGCTCTGTTGATTCAATAGAAGACACAACGCTGCACCGTTGTGTACGGCGGCCAACCCTGCCGAGTGTTCACATGACGGCAGCGCTACATCTGAGAAACGACCGACTCTCTTTCCTTCAGCCCGACGCTCAAGCGCTAAGCTGTTTGCTACAGATTAACATCGAGCATCGGCGCGAATGCAAGGAAGCCATTGCCATTCCGCACGGATTGCCAGAGTTTTCTCCACCTGGCACGGAATGGTCTATTCGAGCTGGCGCGGTGGAAACAGAAGGGTGCAGCGAACTCTCCGTTCGGCTGGAATCAGCATTTCGGACAGGGTCTGCCACCACGCGGCTGCGGCATGGTTCAGCGCGCTGTGGTCCGACCAGCCCCGACACGCTGCTGGTTGTGTTCGCGAGCCACACACGTCTGGGCAGCCAAAGATTCGCCGTTTCGGCCAGCGCCAGCAGCGTCCCGTAATAAGAGAGACAAGTTGACCCGTTGTCGTGCACGATTGGTCAAGAATGTCTCACTTATTTGCAATATTTCAACGAATCAGAGACCTCCAATAGGCTCGAGCCTCACCCGGATTCGCCAAAACCCGCCCTGTCAAACGAGCCAGTGAGCACGGCCCCTCCGGTTGGTACACTGTACAGGTTTTCTGCAGTACCCACCCGAACACAGGCCCGCTTTCTCCGCCGCCCATCACCATCTGGCCTTCCCTCTCCACACCCACGGGTCAAAGGCGGCAACCGCCATGCGATTCAAACGCCAAGTGAAAAAAAGGCCGCCGCGACCCGCCCTTCTCATACAAATCCCAAGTCGTCCCACCGCGGCTGTCGGGAATCCCGCATCACATCGCACACACAACATCGCCACACACACACACTCGTCGGTCGGGATCTGCTGTCTGGCGCTGCCGTCCCGCACTTCCCGGCTGTCCGCTTGCGCTCGCCAACTCGCCGTGAAGGAAGGAGGGGGCGAAGGAGCGAAGGGGACGCGAAAGAAGGAAGGAAGGAGGGGAGGAAGCGCCGCCGTCGACAACCCTCGAGGGGGACGGGCGGCAAGCGGACAGGTAGCCGACGGACAGGTGCAGCAGGCGGAAAGCCGGCGTCGCTCGTCTACACACGAGCGGGCAGGCTGCGCGCGCCTCTTCTCGGCCTGTCGGGTGGTCGTCCGACGATCGTCGCGCCGACTTCGTGGGCTGTCGCAGGCGCGTGCGCGTGCGCGCGGCTTGAAGAGTCAGCAGTGAGTGCGCGGCGGCAGATTGGCGTCGTCCCGCGGGGTGATACAGTAGTCTCGTCGCGCGTGTGATCCGGCGGACGGGAGGACTGCGGCTTGGTTGGCGACACGCGAGGGCAAGGGGACCAGTCCGCTTTCTCGCCGCGACCGGGCCGTTCGTGAATGGAATCGGTCGTCGAGGAGGCGTTCGAGGTGCAGGTGCTTCAGCCATTCCACGGGTGGGTCGTCGAGCGCTTCTGTGACCGCAGCGGGAACACGTATGGCGCGCTGACGGCCGCGGCCGCGCGCGTGCGCGAGCGGGACGACAAGCTCAACGGCGTGGTCGAGTCGCCCAACCTCGAGATCGGCGTGCTCCCGTCGCCCGAGTGGAAGTGGAGCCACCCGTGGCTCGCCGACAGCGAGTACACGCAGTGCGACGATGACGGGTGGTCCTACGGCTCGTCCATCGCGCGCATCAACAGCCGCCTCGCCGAGGGCACCAGCAAGTGCAAGCGCGAGTACTACCACTTCCTGCGCCGCCGGCGGTGGATCCGCACGCGCGTGCGCACGCCGCTGATCGCGAATGGATCCGCGTCGGCATCACCATCAGATTTGCACAATATCCAGGAGCCGACACGTGACAGCGGTTATGAAGACGAGGCGAACGAACCGCTGGAGTTTGACAGCAGCAAGTCCGGGAAGCGGTTCTACCTGGTGCATCGCGACCCGCTCAAGTCGTACTTTCGCTTGAGCTCGTCTCAGGTGTGGACGCGCATCGAGTTCTCGAACGACGACGTGGTGCGGGAAGGCTGGCTTGGCCAGCGTGGCCTGCTGTCGCACAGCTGGAAGCTGCGGTACTTCTTGCTCCTGGCCGACTCGAGCAGCCTCGTGATTCTTCGCGACCGGTCGTCGATGATCCAGGCGAGCGAAGTGCTCATTGACCGGCACACATCGTTGCTGACAGAGAAGTCGGCGAACCCGCACCAGTTCCAGTTCCTCGTCATCAACGGCGACCACACGCTTCGGCTCAACGCGGTCGACGGGACCTCTCGCGCGCGGTGGATGACAGCCATGAGCGAGCTCATCGTTCGCAGCCGCGCGTCTTTTAACGCCGTGGACGAGTCGGACAACGGCAGCTTCAGTACACGCAGCCGCAGCTACCGGCGGCTTCGATCCTCGACCGAAGACGACGTGTCAACCCACAGCGCCTCGATGTTCAGCGACATGGCGTCATCGGACAGTCGACAGGCGTCCTCGCAGACTCATTCGACATGGCGGCCGTACCGACTGCTGTCGTCCACGATGCAGAGCAAGCGCACGGTCGGTCGATTCAACTGCAAGGAGTACATTGAGCGGTTTGAAGAGGAGGTGCAGGTGAAAATCATCGCGGCGAAGAACTGCCTCATGGAGAACGTGGTCATCCTGGAGGAGAATTGCAAGATTGCCGAAGAAATTCTGTCGTCGGCGGTCGCATGCGTGCCAAAGAATGATCTTGCCAAGCTGCGGGACCGCATTGCGGAAAAACTTCAAGCATTTCAAGACCAAGCCACCGCGACCCTAGCACGGGACGACGCGAACGTGCTGACCTGTAATATGCTGTCCAAGGACCTTTATTTATTGACGAAGCGAATGAACGACAAGATCCTGGCCTTCGTGGCGCCGCCCACGCAAGAAACCATCAAGAAGATCATCGTGGAGTCGCCGACCCGGCGCCGCATCCCTATGGATTGGTTCACAGAGCCCGCTGATTACCCAGGCCGCGACAAACTGCCGCTGAGCATCAGCGAAGATAGCACGGTGTCATCCAACTCAACACCGGTGAAGCATCTGGAGTCTTCGTACACGTCAGGGTCGTCTCTTGAGCTCAGGAAGCCCGGGTCACGGTCGTCCACTATCCCAGAGGCGCACGCAACGTCTGAAGTGGTCCTGTTGAAGGCATACAAGGAGCTCCCAGAGAGTCTGTCAAAGGGGCACTTCGAACTTCCTTCCGGCGTGAACGGCTTCGTGGTCAAGGTGCACGACAAAGACCTCGGGTCTCTCATCGGCTTCACGCTGTGCTCTAAGGAGTACATCGATGAGCTTGAGGCGCACTTCGAGAACACGGTGAATGTCGCGGATGAGCTGAAGCTGAGCCTGCCGCCAGATACAGCGTCATCGTCGCTGCCAGTGAGTCGATCCGACACCGATGTCAGCAATGCGGCCACTACCTCGTCCAGACCAACTTCATCGTCAACACTTCCTTCGTCCGCATCCAGCCCGGCAATTTTGCCCATCTCGAACAAGAAGAAGGAGTTGTACCTGAAGAAGCTCGAGTCGAACGACGTCCAGCACACGGACATGAAGTTCAGCTTCGAGTCGGCCACTTCGAGCCACGAGATCCGCTGCATCACCTTCTTCGCGGCTCAATTCCACGCGCTGCGTGCGCTCACGTTCCCGGGCAACCTGGAGTTCCTCAACTCGATTGTTGAGAGCAACCGATGGGACACGACTGGCGGCAAGTCTGGCGCATTCTTTGCACAGGTATGGCGTTTCCGTGATATGCTGTGTTCTCTAGCGGAGGTGCTAATGTGTCTTGTTGTTGCTGTTGTCGCGGTGCTCTGCAGACGCACGACAAAAGGTATGTGCTCAAGGGCATCTCGGTGACCGAGTTCAACATGTTTGTGCACATGGCGCCCAAGTACTTCAAGTTCATGGCCAAGGTGATCGAGACAGACAGCCCGACGATCATCACCAAAATCGTCGGGCTGTACAAAATCAGTCACAGCCGCCGGCTGCTGAAGCACACGGAGTACGTGGTTGCGATGGAGAACTTCTCGTACGGCTACCCACCCGGCCAGATGTACGACCTCAAGGGGATCTTCCGCCGCCGCTACAACCAGGGCGACCGCAACTCGTACAGCGTGTCGAACGTCCAGGTGTCGATGAACATCCCCGTGCTGCTTGACGGGAACCTCGCGGAGCGGATCCCGGTCCCTGTGTCCCAGGCCGACCTGGACGTGATCGAGACTGCGATTCAGAACGACACGGGCTTCCTGTGCCGCGCTGGCGTCATCGACTACTCTATCGTACGTTTCTTGTCGATTCGCTCACCACTCCTCATGGAGATGACTCCGATCTCTGACATTGCTATCGTGTCGCACTTGTGTCCGTTGCAGTTGCTCCGGTTCGATGAAGACAAGCGCCGTGTGGTCGTGGGACTCATCGACTATCTCCACCAGTTTGACTTTTTGAAGAAGATGGAGTCGACGTCCAAGGCAAGCCTGACGTTCCGGAATCCGACGGTCGTGAGCCCACTCTCGTACCGGCGGCGCTTCCTGAACGCCATGCACCGCTACTTCTTCGGCATCGAGCGCGAGCTCGAGGTGCGGGTTCGCCGCCGTGCGACGACGTACGCTGCGAGTCGACTGCGGTCGCGTCCGCAGTTGCGGGGAACCGCTCCATCAACGCCCGAAGCAGACCACGTGGACATCGCGAAGCAGCTCGCCCGGAACCTAGAGCTCGCTGGCGGCTCCTTGGTGTCGTCGACGTCGACGCTGCCCCTCCGGCGCGCGACGCGGTCGGAGATGTCCATCCCCAAGTACGAGACGCACTGGACGAGCGGCAAGCCGCGCGGCCACTCGATCTCGAGCGCGCGTCGGCCGTGCTTCGACGGCAGTCGTCTGGACCTATCGACGCCGCACAGCGAAGGCGACGAGTGCAGCCCGGACTCGTCGCAGTCGGGCGGCGCGGGCATGGCGCTGGACAGTAGCTTCTACTCGAGCGACATGGCGGAGGAGGCCCACGGCCAGCACGACGACGACGAGCACGCCGACGCCGTCGGCCTACCGCTCTCGCTGTCCCCTGCCGGCCGCCGCGGCCGCCAGAACAGCCGATAGCGACGCGTCCCCGGTATGGACCAGCCCACCCCATAGGTAATAGCAGCGACCGACTGAGAAATAATGCCCGAACACAAGTGCAACACGTTCAGGTTCCTCTCAACCAGGTTACGCGTACCCTCAGGGTTACGGATACCTTCTCGTCCGGAGCATTGACATGCAGCTCTGATCTCAAAGCTGGAAGTTCGTCTTGGAGAGACTTGCGGCCTCCTTCCTCGCCCCCTCCTCGTGCCTCTGCTTCCCGCCTCGGGTAGCGCTCCACACGCTGGTAATGCTCGTGTTCGAGGCGGAGGGTGACGCGCCGTTCGCGCTCGCGGACGTGGACGCCAAGCCGCAGCTGCCGTTCGAGGACTTGCTGGTGGTCGCGGGGCGGCTGGCGCCAGTTGCTGGCGTGGCAGCGGACGCCCCGCGGCAGTTCACGGGCGTCGGTGGACGCGTTCGAGCGGACGGAAAGCGCCGGCTGGCGGTGTTCCCACTGCCGTTCGTGGCGGCGGACAAGGCGGGGGGTCCGTGCGTCCAGGTGCTCGACGTGGGCGAAGGCGCTGCGCTCTTCCTACAGGACACGCGCGCCTGCTTCCCGTCACTCGTCAAGAAGAGTCCGCTGGCGCTCGCGGCGGACTCGGACAACAGCGACAGCGACTCGAGCGAGAGCGACGGTGAGAGCGACGGCGAGCCGCAGCGGAAGCAGCGCAGGAAGAGCGAGGCGGCCGCGCCGCTCGACGAGCCCGCGCCGCCGCCGATCGACGCCGAGACGCTCGCCTTCATGGGCCGGACGCGCGTCAAGGTGCTCCCGACGCTCGACGAGTTCTTCCGCGCGTACCAAGTCGCCAGCGCTGCGGGCGTGGCCGCAGCGCTCGCTCACGACCGCGTTATCGCCGCCGACAGCCAGGTGCTGTGCCTCGAGTTCCCGCCGTCCTCGTCCCCGCTCCCGCGGGCCGTCAGTTCGGGCGAGACGAAGCTCAACTTCGGCGTGCTGTTCTGCCACGCCACCACCGGCGGGCGACACGCGGCGCTGCTCCACGTCCCGCTGCCTCGATCCGTGCGGCTGTCACGCCAAGCTTCGAGTGGAGGAGAGGAAGACGAGTGCTTCCAGGACGCGACCGTCTTGTCGTTCGGTACGCACCGCGAGTCGACGCGCCACGGCGGCGGGAAGAGCAGCGCCGAGATGGTGCAGAACATCCGCATGCGCCACGCCTCGGGCACCTTCTGCACGCTCGTGCTGCCCGCGACGGACTGGCCGCGCGTCGCGGACAAGCACCAGCACGCGCTGCCGCAAGTGCGCGGCCTGCACGGCGAGCTGCGGCTGCGGCGCATCCTGGGGCCGGCGCCCAACGGAGAGCCCGTCGAGCTGCAGCTTGAGGCGTAGGCATCGCCACTTGCCTCTCGCCAGGGACGGACAGCGCCGAGTCGACTTGCACAATAGCGCACGTGCAGTATTCGCCTCTTACCTCGCCCCGCTCCGGGACGCCATGGATGGAGGCTGCTCGCTCTCCTCTCTACTCATACAGCGGCCACCTCGGCCGTCGGCCTAGCCGAGACTCTCAACCCCGCGAGGCCGGCGTCCTACACCACCGCCAGGAGCTGCTCCGGGCCTCCGAGGCACATCCAGAAGTCGTTCTCGCGCAGCACGCTGCCGATCGCGTTGCGCGTGACGCGGCGCGCGGCCGAGCCGCAGGGGTTCTTCTCGGCGCGCCAGAACCAGCGCGCGGCCGGCGCCAGCTCCTCCAGGACGTCCTCGTCGTCGTCGGCCTCGTTCTCGTTGTACGACGTGACGAGCACGGGCGCGCGCAGCTCGAGCAGCAGCAGCCGCAGCGTCGGCCGCCACTCGTCGTAGCCCCAGATGCCGGCGTTGAAGCACACGGCCAGGTCGGGCGCCCAGTACGCCTCGGCATCGCCGTGGTACGCATCGAAGCTGCCGACAAAGTAGCGCAGCTGGCATTCGATCTCGCACCGAGCGACGTCCCCTCCTTCCCCCGACTCTCCGTCGTCCCCAAGCTGGAGCACACGTGAAGCGGACGTGCCGTGCAGCGCGCGCGCCACGTTCGGCCCGACGAGCGCGAGCCGCAGCCGCGAGAAGCGCCCGCCGCGCGCCACGTGGGTGCAGAAGGACTGGAAGAAGGCGAACGTCTCGTCGGCCGAGTTGCCCTCGCGGTGGTCCGCGCCCACGAGGAGCACCGTGAGCGCCGGCGCCGTCGCCGCGCCGACCTCCAACGCGTGCTCGCGCTGCAGGCGCTGCAGACACGCCGACAGCGTCGCCGCGCGCGTCTCGTGGGGCATAAAACCCGTCTCCGGTTGAGCTGTATCCGCCGCCGTCATGACGCTGGATGGCACAGACGTTCACGCCTCCCGCCGTCGTTCCCGGTGGTGATGGCGCTTGTCAATGCGAATCGCTCAAGGTGACTGGCAGGCGCGGCGAAAATGCGCTGACACCCGGTTTTGGTCGAGAACCTGCATCAAAACGTTGGATGCGCGGCGGAAACTCACCCATTCATCAGTCGACAGTCTCCCAGTCCCCCATTTCACCCAATCATCACGCGATTTGGTGGCAAAAGCGGGTACTTCCCATCAACTCCAAGAGGTCCAGTACACACGGGCATGACCTCACGCACGCGTCCGTATTTACACCGTCCCGTGTTGCTCTGTCGTCAATCCGGTTCAGTCGTCAAGCTGCCGCCGCCTGCATCAACGTCCAAGGACCAAGGTCGCCGGCCCTCCTCCTCCTCCTCCCGGGCCATGAAGCGCGCGGGCTCCGCCTCAAGCAGCGGCGCCGGCTGGTCGCACGTGCGGCCAGGCGTGCGCGCCGTGGTGGCGTCCATGGCGGCGGCCGTGTGGCCCTCGGCGCCCGGCGCGCTGCGCCACCGCTACCTGTACGTGTCGTTCGCCATCTTCCAGTGCTTCCTGGGCGCCGGCGTCATCTTCGGATGGACGTCGCTGTTGCCCATGCTCGAGGCTGAGCGCATCTACCACGAGTTCTGCGCGCCGGACGCGCCGCCAGTGTGCGCCGAGCAGAGCGACCGCCTGCAGTACGCCTTCACCATGGCCGGGTCTGCCAGCATGGCGTCCAATCTCGTGCTCGGCCTCGTCTTCGACCGGTTCGGGCCGCGCGCGACCAAGGCGCTGTCGCTCGTGCTGCTCGCGACCGGCGCCGTGCTCATGGGCAGCGCGCACTACCGGCCGGCGCGGCAGGGGGCCGACCTGCTGCTGGCCGGCATGGTGCTCGTGGGCTTCTCGGGCCCGGGCATCCAGCTGTCGGGCATCCACATCTCGAACCTCTTCCCGGAGGCCAAGGCGCTCGTGGCGTGCTTCATCGTGGGCGGCCTGCAGCTGAGCTTCCTCATCTTCGCGCTCTTCGACCTGGCGTACACGCGTCTAGGGCTCAGCATGCGCCACATCTTCCTGGGCTACGCGGCCGTGCTGCTGCTCTCGCTCATCGGCACGCTGCTGATCGAGCCCGACAAGCCGTTCGAGGACGTCGGCGTGGCCAGCAACGGCAGCGACGCGTCCGCCACGGGCGTGGAGCACGAGCTGCTGTCGCCCATGCGGCTGCCGACCGTCTTCAAGGAGGAGGAGGCGTCGCTGCTGCTGTCGACGCCCGAGCTGCGCAAGTTCCGGCAGCGGCAGTACCAGACGCAGCAGGCGCAGGCGCAGGCCCGGCGGCGGCGGCTGCGGCTGCCCACGGACGGCTTCTTCTTCGACGGCGCCGACCTGCACAACCGGTCGTTCCGCACGCAGCTCTTCTCGACGCCCTTCTTGCTCATCACGGGCTACTTCTCCATCCAGTCGCTCTGGTGCAACTTCTTCCTCGGCAGCGTCACGGCTCAGCTGCGCAGCAAGCCGCTGTCCGAGCCGCAGCTCGCGCGCCTGCTGGCCGACCTGGCGCTCGTGCTGCCGGGCAGCGTCGTCTTCATCCCGGTCGTCGGCTACCTGCTCGAGACGTGCGGCTTCGTCTACTCGTCGCTGCTGTGCGCAGCGCTGGCGCTGGCCTTCACGGCGCTCGCGGCCTTCGCGCAGACGCCCGCGTGGCTGCTCACGGGCTTCGTCACCTACGCCTTCTTCCGCACCGTGCTCTTCCCGCTGCTCTTCGCCTACCTGGGCCACAAGTTCGGCTACGCGCACTTTGGCGCGCTCTCGGGCATGGCCTTCTGCCTCGGCGGCCTCGTCGGCCTGCTGCAGGCGCCCATCGCGCGCATCGGCGACTGGCAGGCCGTCAGCTGCCTCCAGTTCGGCTCGCTGCTGCTCACGCTCGCCGTGCCGCTCTACGAGTACCGGCGCGGCCAATAGAGACGCTCCTTTTCGCCATCAGCGCTTCATACGTCGGCGAAGTGATGGAGGTGTGCGGAACGGCATGATGAGGTGGTGGGCACCGTTCGGTCACGTCCATGCGGATCCCATCCCGCGCCACACGCGCAGTCACTCACGCACATGGAGGCGTTGCAGGCATTGCACACTCGGCGGCCTGCTTCTCCATTCAGAATCAGACGCGGCCGCAGAGTGTTCGTCCTCCTTTCCGCGCGAGCGCGTCCCCGCGCGCGGATTGGCCAAAAATCGTCGAGGAACCTGCGTGGTTCCCCTATTCGCCAATGAACCCTGATTTATTACAGGCCCGAAGGTAAACTACCGCTTCGATAAGCGAATACGCTACTCGCGTCTTTTCGTGACCTCTCACTATTTGTCTATCCTTTCTTGTGAAATACATTTAATAAGAACTCTAAATACTGATAACTTGTATGTAATAGTACATATCATATCATGTGTATTCGCGCGCCTTCCCCCTCGCGAACCCCGTAAACTACTCACTGCGGGGTCTTTTCCTTCCCGCGCGTCGGTCGACCCATCCGGCGCTTCTCTCCGTCACCACCTCACTCGCACTCGCGTCCCCGCGTCAATCCGCGCCACCCCCGCCGGCAGTTCACCGCCGCCACCCCACCGCCTCAACCGTCGACGCCCCCCACCACCTCGGAGCATGTCGCTGTTCTCGCTGCCGAGCGTCATGGGGCGCCGGAGCGTCCCGTCCGACGGCAGTGATGCGTCCGGCGCGGCGGCGGCCGTGCGGCCGTCCGTGGTGAGCTCGGCCGACCTGAACAAGCAGCTCGTGGAGGAGGCGGCCGCCGTGGACCAGCACCTATTCTTCGGGCCGCAGCTGGCCGTGTTCGAAGGCGCCGAGCGCACGCGCGTGATCCACGGCGAGCGCAAGATCGTCAAGAACAACAAGCGCTTCTGGCTCGCGTCCGAGCCGCTGAGCATGGACCGCGACAGCACGACGTCGCTCGTGGGCTTCCCGGCCGAGCCCGCCTCGGCCGCGCGGGGCCTCGGGATCGGCACCAAGGTGTCGGCGGCCGCGCGCTTCGTGGGCCAGAAGGTGGCGGCGCTCAAGTTCCCGCCGTCGCACGTGAACGAGGACTCGTTCTGCGACGGCTGCGGCATGGACCCCATCGTCGGCAACATGTACTCGTGCTCGCGCTGCCCCAACTACGCGCTGTGCGAGGGCTGCTACCAGACGGGCATCCACGGTTTCGAGGACTCGCGGCTGCTGCGCGACGTGCGCGAGGACTTTGCGCTGCGCCAGGTCGTCGATCGCTGCAAGCGCAAGGTGCCCGAGCAGGTCTTCCACGTGCTGCTCAAGACGGTCTGCCGCGGACAGGTCGACAAGTTCAACTTCCTCGCCACCTGGATCTGCGCCGTCGTGCTCAACAGCCCCATCCACGAGCTCGCCGTGCGCGGCATCGAGGTACCGCACCTCGACACGGACACGCGCGGCACGCTCGTCCAGCTGCTCACGCCCGTGCTGGCCGAGCGCACCGACCTCGAGGTCTGCATGGAGTGGTTCTGCCCGGACGCCGACAACGAGGCGCTGCCCGGCTCGCGCCGCCGCCTCGAGACGCTGCGCATCTGGGTCGCCACGGACAAGGACTCCAAGTCGCCGTTCGCCCAGAAGGAGCCGCGCGACGACGACACGGAGTCGGACCTGTCGCCGACCAGCAACGGACACGCCGACCTCCTGGGCTCGCCCGGACCCGCCAGTCCGTACCAGAGCCCCGCGGGCGAGTCGCCCACGAGCACGCCGCCGCCCTCGCCCTCGCACGCCGACAAGCGCTCGCACTCGACGGCCTCGTCGTCCTCGTCGGCCTCGTCCAGCGCCTCGCCGGGCCTGGACGCGCTCTCGCTCGCCGACAAGCTCGCGGCCTCGCAGCTCGCGGACGACGACGAGGACGACGACGACGCGTACGCGTCCGACTCGGTCTCGAGCGACATCGCGCCGCAGAAGGTCGACAGCGTCACCAAGTCGGGCAAGCCCTCCGAGGGCATCGCCATGTAAGTTTCCCCTTCCACCTGAGGCGGCCTGGCGTCCGCCTGCAGCGTCCACACGGCGCCGAATCCTTCCCTGCCTTGGCCCCTTTTGGTTTCCTGCATTTACTTTCTCCCTTGTCCGTCCCCGCGCGCTCGCCTGGAGCCGCGCGGGGAAGAGAACCACCAGTAGGTAGTAGTAGATGGTAACTATGAACGAGACGCAACACTCTCCTTGTTTCGCTCGCTGGGGTTCGCGTCGCCTAAACTGCGGGGAGGTGGCACCGGGGCGGTCAACGCGTCATGGACGCCGCCAATACGTCGCACGTACTCGTCTCGACTGCAGACGACCCCCTTCATCCCTTCATGTGTTGAGCATTTGACTTGTCAGCGGCGCTCGCGACTAGTTCTTGGCGCGGTAGAACGCGAGGTAGGCCATGTGCCAGTCGCCGCCGCCCTTGAGCTTCATGATGTCCTCCGTTTTGCACGGCGACACGTCGTCGTCGTCGTAGCAGAACCAGTCGTCTGTCATCACAGCGGTCATGGCGGTCAGTCTGCAGTCGAGTGGCATCCGCCAAGAGCGATCGGATCGCGACGCACCTCCTTCCTGGCGCACCCACGCCATGTAGTGGCCCGAGTCAGCCGATCGGCCCTTGTGCGTCAGGATCGCGTACAGCTCGTAGTTGCCCTGGAAGTCGACGGGAAGGCCGAGGCCAGGAGACTTGGCGCCGAGCGACATGGCACGCGCGGCTTCCAGCTCGGCCGCCTCGCTGTCCGACAAGACGCCCATGTCTTCGTCCTTGTCCTCCTCCTCCTTCTCCTCCGCCTCGCTCGCCTTCTGGAAACAGCAAGCAAACAGTCAGATCAACCTGTCATCGTCAAGTCCAACCCAAGACTTCACACACCTTGTCCTTGAACTCGTTCAGGATGCGCTCGGCGTTCCTGAGGTGCGTCAAGAAGAACAACGATAAGCGATCGACCCACCGCCAACGCGACGCAATTGCCCACGTACTTGTCGCGGGAGATCTTCATGGTGCTCTTGAGCTCATCCGAGCAGAAGTCGTAGACGTCCAGCACCGTAGGGAAGCTGATCGGCTGTGGGTCAGCATCAAGCAGCAATCATCAAGCAGCAAGCAGACATGTCAGAGCGCAGTCGACACGCTGAGCAGACAAGTCGAGCGGAACGCACCCGCAGCATCTTGCACTTGACGCCAGTATGGTCGCGGCTCTCGGGCGTCGCCTTCCAGTAGAAGCGCATGAACTGCACGCAGAGGTACTTGGGCAGTCGGTTGATGCGCAGCGTCTTCTTCCAGACGGCGTTGCGGCCGAGCACCTCCGAGTTCTTCTCGATCGTTCCTTCCAGTCCCTGCAGCACGGCCACGAACACGTCAATGCCTCCACACCTCGCGTCTCATGGCCGGACCAACGAGCACGCACGATCTTGATGCCCTCGGTCACGTGGTTCGTCTCGATGGTGATGTTGCAGACGAGCTTGAGCGCCTTCTCCTTCTTGTGCGTGGCGGACTCGTCGGGCGACTCGGCGCACTCTAGCGTCTCGGCCATCTCAAGCCCGAAGAGCGCGTCGATCATGTTGTTCGCCTTGCCGTCGAAGCTGGCGATATCTCCCGCGGGCCTCGTGAGCGCCTGCTGCAGCGTCGAGAGCGTCGTCGAGAGGAACTCCTCGCTGTCCTGCTGCATGAAGCCTCCGGAGCGCGGCGCCTGCTGCGCGAACTGCGGGAAGGCGCGGCGCAGCACCGACACGAAGAGCGCGGGCGTGACGCTGTCCACGCTCGCGTCCAGCTGCGCGTACATGTCCCGTAGCGCGCTGGTGAAGTTGTTGGCCAGATCGGCCGACATGCCGCCGGGCGCTTGCTGCAGCGCGGCGCGCAGCTCCTTGACGGGCCGCAGACACTGCAGCGTGGCGTTCATGTAGCACGTGTTGCCGAGGTTGACGAGCCCCGCGGGGTAGGCGGCGCCCGCGGCCGCCACGTCCTTGGACGCCATGTCCTCGATGAAGCGCACCTCCTCCGCCGGCTTGTGCACCACGTCGGCCGATCCCATGAGCATGAGCGTCGCGCCGTCCGCGAGCTTGTCCAGCGCCGACAGGTCGGCGTCGTCCTTCAGCATCCCCTTCCACGCCTTGCTCATGAGCTTCTGCCGCGCCACCGGCACCTGCGTCAGCGAGTACAGCTGCGCCTTGAGCGCCGCCACGGGCGCGCTCTTGTCCACCGCCACGCCCGGGAACACCTGCTTGCCCCACTTGACGCTCACCTGCACCGTGCCGCTCATGGTGATCGATCGATCGATTGCCCGAGTTCACTTGATCGAAGTATGGAATGTGGGGAAAGGACGAAGGAAGGGGGCCGCGAGACTTGGGCTTTGGACTTTGGATCGCGGCACCTTGCAGGCACCAACCAGTGTGTGCCGATAGTCATCTGGAAAATCCCAGATGATCGATTGATTGCGTCAACTCATAAAGCATACTGAAACCGAGTGAAAAATGATGTCATCTCCCGTAGTAAACCTACGCCTTTAATTGTGACGGATAAGCCGCTTATCCGTCACGATTTCCCGTCAAAATGGCTGCTAATTGTTTACTTGATTTCAGTATGATTGTGTGGTTGACGCATCATTCAAATTGTCATATTACGTATGCTTTTTACGGAATTATATTTCAAGTAGGCAATGTTACACCAAATACCGTAGTATTGAAACATAATGAGTCAAAGAGTAGGTGTAGCCATCTCGCGCTTCCTTTCGAGGCGAACACGTCAGCGTCTCAACTCCGCATAGCGGCAGTACTCCAACACCAAGCATGCGCCTTGCTGCGTGTTTGGTATTTTCCGTCTCACACCAGTCGTGCAAGCGTCAAACCAGCGTCACGATACTGTCCAGCGCGTCAGCTATCGCGCAATAGGCCTTTCCTTTCAACCAGAGCACCAACAAACCTTCCACGGCATGCCACTCGGTTGACTCGGAGACAATGGCCGATGACTGCCAGCTTGCCCTCCGAGCTTATATATGATATCGAGTTGGTATCAAGAACCACAACGTGCGGCTGCGGCTCGAAGCGTCACGAGCAAATTCAGGTCGGAGGAAGCGTTTCCGTCGCAAGTGATCCACGTTGAAGTGCGCGATGAGCTGGCACGAAGGAGAGCAGCCACTGCGATCAAGGTCGGCGCTGTCAAGGACTCCCTCCGCGCTCATTGAATGCGGGAATCGACCACTCACTTCTTAATTTGCTGTCCTCAAGCCCCACCCTCCACAGCGCACGATGGTCGCTTCCCTGTCCGCTCGCTGCCTCGCGTTCCTGGCACTTCTGTCGGCATCACCAAGCCTCGCGGCAGTCAACAAGACACTCGACCGGAACCTGACGGCCACGCTCGACATCCTCTCGTACAACGACGTATACGAACTGTTGCCGGATGAACTGAACGGGTTCAAGATGGGCGGTCCGTCCCGCGTGGTGCCGCTGGCCCGCAAGATGCGCAACGACTGCGACTCGAGCCTCGTGCTGTTCGCGGGCGACACCA
>JAADYF010000699.1:0-15039 GCA_023338175.1 Phytopythium delawarense
GCGTCGACTTTGGCGACAACCAGGACGAAGACGTAGTCTGCGGGCACCCTGAAGCTGCCGGCGCGTCCCCACCGCGGAGCCAAATGGACGTGTCGTTCATTTTGAGCTGAATAGGCTCGGTGCTGCGGGTGGAGCGCTCTGTCAGCTCGGCAAGGGGAGGAGAGGGAGGCATTTCCCCGTGGACGGAGGAGATGACGAAATTGATAAGTTGATTCACATGATCATGACGAAATTTGTGCGAGCGTTTCAAATGCAATACTGTATCGGTAGTCGAATACTACTTGGAGTTTTGGGCATAATCCGGAATAATACATGGAATTTACAGCGCATTCTCGGCTTTGACTGTTCTATTTTCCACCGAGCTTGCCATGGCGCCACTAACCAGGTGACGTTGCAGGCCCACCTTGCATGCCGTTGCGGTGTGCTGGAGGGCTGAGGCGAGCTACCGAGTCGCCTCCCGCACCCGCAGCCGCTCGACGACGTCGCGGTGGCCATGGGCCGCGGCCAGCCGCACCGCGTCGCTGGTGCAGATGACTATCGGCGCTGTCGACCTCGAACCGGGGGCTCTTCGCCGGCTCGGAGCAGCGTCCAGGATGCGCGCGACGTCGAGCAGCTCGAGCAGCGCCATGTACCCGTAGCGCGCGGCCACCGCCATGTTGTGCCACTCGAGCGGGCCGGCGAGGAACGAGACGATGAGGACCTGCAGCTCTGGGACGCGCACGTTGTCCAGCACGACGCGCGCCGCGACGTCCGCTGCTTCGGCGCGCACGCGCATGGTGCTTTGGCACTGGATCCCTTGAGAGTGACGCGGTCGGGTTGGCTCCGCTGCGAGACCGCTGGGCGGTCGGCGACTCGCGATCGAGCTCCGTGGCGGCCAGAGCGACCCGAGGCCGAGCGACTTGAGCGGCCAGCGCCACGCGCTCTGCCCGACCAGCAGCGGCCACTGCGAGTCCATCGCCTTGGATCAAGGAAGCGCGCGGCAGGTGTGCGCTGCGTTTGGGCTTGGGGCTTCGTTGTGTACTGCCAGTCGTGTGCTGGTGCAAGCCTCGTCGACCGCGCGCCTCTGTCGCCGCTATGCACTGCAAGCCGTAGACACGCACCGCGCGTTCGGTCTCCGTGAGCACATCTTTGTACCGCTTGATGTGGAGTTCGGACCGAGGCTTCTGGCATGGGCGGGTGCTGATTGATATCTTTGAAAGACGCGCGTCACACCAGCGCCGAGTCGCCGCGGCTGATTCGATGTTGTCCTGCTCGCGCAGGATGTCCTGTTCAGCCTGTCTCGGAAACTCCGAGTCGAAAGAACTTCGGAGCAGCGCGACACCTTCTGGAAACGAGCGGACAGCTCGTCCATCTCCAAGAGGAAGCGCATCTCGACGCAGGAGCCATCGTGAACATGGACACCAACACTGCTAAATCACCGGAGCAGTGCTACTACAGCTTTGCGTGGTATTTACAAATGTATATGGTAACATGCAATAAATGACGGAAATATGCCCTTATCTACTATTATATGTCAAATATAACCAAATGTAACCCCCTCTTCTTTCTCGAACAAACTGCGCCAACCACATCCGCATCGACTTCGACATGAGCGACGACCTGGCCGTGCTGGAGGCGCGCGAGGAGGCGCTGCGGAGGCGGCTGCTGGGCGCCGCGGGGCGCGTGGAGGGCGGACGCGCGCCCGTGACGGATCGCCTGGGCGCCGTGGGCGTGCAGCTGGACCAGCTCGCGGGCGCGATCGCGGGCTTCACCAAGCTGGCGGCGCTGTGTACGTGGCACCTGCCCCCTGCCTTGTCCGTGCCGCTCGCCCTGCTCTCACACGCGCGCTGGTGGTCGGCGCAGACGACGAGAACCGCGCGAGCCTGGAGATGCCGCCGGCAAGCACCTTCACGCTGAGCTCGGCGCGCGCCGGGGACGAGCTTAAGCGCGCGACCATCCTAAGCTCGGAGGACCGCGTGGCGCACGTCGTGGCCGAGCTCGGCCGCCTGCGCGAGCTGCAGGGCGTGCTGGCGCAGGCGGCGCAGCTGCAGGCCGGCATCTCGAGCTGTGGTGAGCAGCTGCGGCGGCTGGAAGGAGGAGCCGAGCTCGCCGCCGAGCGAGTGCTGGCGCTGCACGCCCGCGTCGAGCGCGTGCTCGCCGCCTACCAGCAGATGGTGCGCGTGCTGTCAGAGAAGTGCGTCGAGTACAACGAGCTGCTGGACCAGCTGCAGGTGTGAGCGCGAGCCCCGCGGCCGTGGACGCCCCGAACCAAGGTGTCCATGACGAGCGGGTCCATCGAGTAACCCCTCGAGGCGAATGCCAGGGACAGTATAGCGTACCCAAGAGACCGTGGCGGTGCCATGAGATCCCATGGATACCACAGAAATGTAACCCACACGGTGGAGAGATGGATACTGCTGCGCGACCTTTCCCCTGATTTATGTCACCCGATCCCATTTCACGGTAGGTGTCAAGTGAACTCTCCGGTCCGTCCTCTCGCCTTGTCACCGGCTTTTGGGGCTATCCGCCTGCATCTCACCCTGATTTGTGCCGGATGGAAAATCCAGGGTGCCGCCCCGCTCAATGCCAAGGCGACCATTTGGAGAAAGCAAGCGCGGCGGCAAAGGACGTGAAGCAGCATGCGTCCCGCGTCCAGGAGACTTCCCTCGCCTCCCGGGCGGCGTGCAGACCGCCCCCGACGGCAGCGGCGGCAGCAGATCCTGGCGGTCGCGGTCGTCGTTGCGACGTGCCTCGCGGGGCTCCTGGCGCTCTCTGGAAGTGTCCTGACGCCCCGGACGCCGGCGATGCGCGCGCTAGCGGAAACTGCCGGCTCGGGATCGGGATCGAACGCGAACGCCGAGGAGGACGAGGTGTGCGGTACGGTGCGCGCCTGGGAGCTGGACGGCGGCGTGTGCGTGTACATGGCGGCGCTGTGCTACATCTTCATCGCGCTCGCCATCATCTGCGACGACTACTTCGTGGCGTCGCTGGACAAGATCACCGAGGCGCTCGCGCTGTCGCCCGACGTGGCGGGTGCCACCTTCATGGCCGCCGGCTCGTCCTCGCCCGAGCTCTTCGTCTCGCTCGCCGACAACGTCTTCCGACCGCCACAGGAGAGCCTCGGCGCCGGCACGATCGTCGGCTCGGCCATCTTCAACATCCTCATCATCATCTCCATGTCGGCACTGCTGGCGCGCGAGGTGCTCGTGCTCGACTGGCGCCCGCTGCTCCGCGACTCGCTATGGTACTCGTGGGCCATCGTCGTGCTCACGTACTCGGTCTGGGACGGCTCCATCGACGTGCTCGAGTCGTCCGTCATGGTCGCGTCCTACGCGCTCTACATCGCGTACATGACCCAGAACGCCAGGATCGTCGCGTTCTGCTGCAAGATGCCCAGCAGCGACCAGACCGCGGCCGCAGAAGAGAAGAAGCACGTCGCGAGCGACGACACGAAGCTGCTCAATGCACAGGCGGAAAGCACAGGCGCCATCAAGTATGTCGGAGAATCCTCGACGGTCGCCACGTCGGAAAGCGATCTCGACAGATCGCATAGCCAGCGTGGATTCCTCGGCGACCACGACAGGGCGGCCTCCAAGCTGCAGTCCAAGTACCGCGTGTTCCAGTACCACGGACACTCACCCAGCACACACGAAGACTTCAGCATGGATGTTGAAACTGGCAGCGGCCACCTCCACCACAAAGACGAGCTGGTCGACAAGGACATCCCTGTGTCGACGACGCCAGTCCTATCGGTGGAGAAAGGAGCGCTGGCGGGGTCCGCTGTCGACAGCCCCGCAGCCGAGGAAGAGCTCGGTGGATACTTCGATGAGCTGTGGGACGTGCCTGCAAGCTGCCTCGGGAAGCTCTGGTTCGTGATCACCCGGCCCATTGTCCTCGTGTGCCGCTTCACGATTCCAGACTGCCGGTACCCGGTCTTCTCGGGCAAGTTCGGTATCACTGGCGCCTTCTTCGTCTCGATCGCGTGGATAGGCGTGCTCTCTCACTTCACCGTGGAGTTTGCCACGAGAGTGGGCTGCATTGCTGGGATCCCGTCGGCTCTCATGGGGTTGACGGTCATCGCTGTCGGCATGTCGATACCGGACGCACTCAGTTCGATCCTCGTTGCTCGCGACGGGCACGGAGACATGGCCGTCTCGAACGCGCTTGGCAGCAACGTGTTCGACATTTTGCTCGGCGTCGGGCTGCCGTTCCTCCTCTCCAACCTAATCTACGGGAAGGAAGTGCCCGTGTCCAGGGACGACTTGGACATGTCGATCTTCATCCTCTTCGGGGTCTTGCTGTTCGTGGTCGCGCTGCTGATCCTGTCCAAGTGGCACCTGTACCGCGGCCCGGCGGCGTTGATGGTAGTGGCGTACGGCGTGTACGTCGCCGTGTCCTACCTGCACGGACTAGGAAAGCTGTAGCGGAGTGTCCAACGCGGCCGCGCATCGTTAGGTTTTGGGAGCGAGTGCGACACTGAGAGAAGCGAGCACGTTGAAGATGAGCACTGCAATCGATACTCTCTGCGCCAGGACGCCATGTTCGTGAGCCCATCGAGCACTTCGCTCCGATCGATTCTCAAATGTCGTGCGATCGCCACCAGCCCTTGCATTTGCGTCGTGCGTTCACATTTCGCACACGATTGTGCTCGGCACCCTCATCCTCTGGTCTCTGGTCTCTGGTCTCTGGAGAATGCATCGGTCGCCAACTTCTTACCAAGATGGCGGCGTGGCTTGCCCAAGGCGGACGCCAAGGAGAGCGTTCGTAGATCGTGTTTACGTCGAGGTGATTGCCCGGCTGGCGGTGATCATCGCGTTTACGCTGTGGAGCGTCATCGCGGCCTGGATGCTCCAAACATTACTCGAGGGGCGGAAGAGGACGCGAGAAGGAAGAAGGCGAGCGGCGTCCACCTCTGGTGCGGGTCGGAATTTTTCCGCGCGTGATTGGTGGCCGATCGGCATGGCGCGTGACGACCGATCCGGCGATCGGCGCAGGGTCGACAAGGGTGCGAGCCGCTTCTCTCCACGTGGACGCCATCATCTTGTCTTTGCGGCGGCCGCCACGCCGCGTGCCGCCGGGATTTGAGGCGCGAGCCGCTGCCTAATCGAGTGTCGACACTCGTTTTTAACACGCCGAGGGGTCCAGCGCAGGTCGGACGATGCGTCGACTATTCATGCCCACACGCGCCACGAGCGGCTCAACGCCCCGAGTCCGGAGTCCGGACGGACGCGCATACAACGGCGTGGTGTGCGCGATCGACGTGTTTCTCGCTCCGGTGTCAGCCGTGTTGAGTGTCGCGCGGGTGCACGCGCCGGGCGGCACCATCGCCCAACAGTTGAAGGTGCATTCTGCTCCGACAATCACGGGTGTTGGAGTCCAAATGGGGCGGCGACGATCAAATCGCGCGTGCACCGACCGACATCTGTTTCCAGATGGAAATTCGCGGCGACATGGAGAACTGTGGGTTTCGCCAACGCGCGGGGACGTCGCACCGCTGTATCCAGGCTCGAGAACATGCTGCTTTCGTGCGGGTGCGAACGGTGCCGAGCGCAGCCCATCAGGCTCCGAGCAGGTCGCAATCACCCACTGTGGCCTGGCTTTTGTACTTCCAAGACATCCAAGACCGGGCTGGACTCCAGCTGGTGCGCCATAAACACCGAGCCGCCGGGTTGCTGGCTCGCCGCGTAGGGGCGCGCACAGCCGCCTCCAGTGTCGTCCACAAGAGCGGATCCCAGCGGTCATCATCGGACTCCGGCACCTGGCTTTCACTTGTTCACTCGACCACTCGCACGCACGATGCAAACACCTCTGCAGTCTTTTGATGACCTCAGCCTCCACGGCGCCAGCTCGACGGGCGCCGGGGCCTCCTCCGGCAGCTCCGACTACGACCTAGCTGAGGCCGAGCGGCTCCGCAAGCAGCGCGAATTGAAGCGCAAATCGAGAGAGCGAAAGAAGGTAACGCGCCTGTGCTCCAACGCGTCTTCTTGGCGGGATCGATCGTAAAAGACTGACGGTGTGCACTACCCTCACAATGCGTCCAGCGCGACCTGGAGGAGCTGCAGGCGACGGCCGCGGCGCTCGAGGCGCAGTACAGCCAGTTGCTCACGGCGAAGCTCCAGCAACAGCAGCAGCAGCAAGGCGACCAGCCGGGGTCGCCAACCGACTCGCGGCTCACCGCACTCAAGGACAACTACATGGCGCTGCGGGACGAAGTCCAGGATCTGCGCGACCAAATGGCCGGCTTTAAGCTCAAGATTGACGAGTACGAGCGCTTCATCGCGACGCTGGACGGGCAGCTACTGCTCGTCTTCCAAGGCGCGGGCGGACCCATGCCCGAGCAAGAAACGCGCGCACCGCGACCGACCTCGAGCCTGCCCGCGTCGCAGTTCCAGTTCGACTGAATGCCCGGCGGCAAGCACATGTAGCAATGACCGCGCACAGGGAAGGAGAAGCAGGAGGAGGCAGCCGTGGGTAGCTGACTCGGGAGATGGAGGAGGAGGAGGGGAACGACTCAAGTCCGAAGCGCAACCAAGTATCTATAACTCCTTTCATGGCCAATCGAACGAATATAGCAACGCGCTCGTCGTATTAGCGCTCCTCAACTCCACATGGACTTGGGTGTAAGCTTATGGCGGCATGCATATGCGGCGGCACGCAGAGGAGCCCGTGCATCGGACAAACAGACGCTCAGGTACTTGGTTCGGTGTGTTTGGATCCAATTGAACGCTTAAGTCGGCCTTGAACCATCGTCGTCGCCACCGAGCAAGCGCTGCCGACGCCCCAGTCGCCACAAACCAAGCGTCCAGCTTGCTGCATCGGTCCTCACTGTCCAACGGCTCGGTGTCGGGGCACACCCTGGTCGATCGCACCAAAAAGCGCGCATCGGTATCAACAGCAAGCCCCGTTTACAGTCCTGCATTTTTGCGGGGCGGCGCAGCGAAGTGATCACACTTGTGGTGCCGCGAGGATTTGACAGTTTACGCCATTTTTCTGGCGACAATCGTCAACATGTCCTGGCCAAAGGCATACGTGGAACATGCAATTGGACAGAACGTCTATCTAAGACAGGTTTGCCGAGCAGACCGCACGAGTGTCTGCTGAATATGCCGTTGGAGAGGTTGCCCTAGTCGCTGCAAGCTGATCGTCAGAGCCTGGACCAAAACAGACATTCGGTCCAACTCTTCTGACTTGAACGAACAGATGGACGCATCGTCTTTCACAGGGTCAACCTGTTTGAAACGCACAGTTGGACTGACGCGTGTACAGTATACGTAGAGAGTGTGTATCCGGATAACACTCAGTGCACAGCACATGGACAGTTCGAACTGCTTCAACGTGGCTTTCACCGGGCAAGTCGTCTTCGTCCAAAGAAAGAAGACACCTGCGGACAGAAAGGAGCTGACAGTCTGGAACGGGAGCGCAATGACCCCGCGGCTTGTGGGCTTCAGACATATCATGTCCGCGTGGCGTGGCAATGGCTGGCCCGGTGTTGATGTATTAGTGCACTAACCAACCGATTGTCTGGTATCACATGACGATGTCTCGAAGGTGGCTTGACGTATCACTCTCGTGGTATCATCTTCGCTCAGTCACCCAGCACGGTCGAGTTGCCCCGCATACTCCTGTTGCGCACTGCGCCAGTCATTCTGGCTTATAATCGGCCGAGTTCGGGTGCATGTGTTGCGTGCCATTGCAACAAATTGGCTTGAGTCGGACGCATCCGAGACACAATCCAAATGCGAACCTGGTTTGTGTGGCTTCAGAATATCACTTTGCCCGACCTCGCCGCCGTTTGATGCATTGTCGGGGAACGATGCCGCTTTCCAGCGTCAGGGCCAACTGGATAGCTGCAAGTGCAATGGCTATGGTGTCCATGGATTGCACTGGGATCATGATGCCTCGCTAGTCCAACCTGTCACCCTGGCCATGTGCTTAGCGCTGCTCATAATTCAATTGACGCGGGCATGGAGCAGGTCAACTTCACTGGCAGCGACGATGAAGCGGCCTTCGCGGAGCTAATCTCGCTACTGGCGAACTGGGACAGCGACTCGGACAATCAATTTGACGAGATGACTCCTCCACCAGCTGCAGCCCAGCCACTTGAATCGCCCTCAACTACCCCACCAGCACCGGCGGCCACCAAGCTGCAGGAGAAGTGGAAGCGCCAGTACTATGGCAGGATGGCATGTTTGTCTCGGTCACTCGTTCGCCGGCGCGCCATTCACATCACCGTACTAAACAGGGTTTTCGTCTACCGCAGAACCGACTGAAGTCGCTGCGAGAACAGGTTACGGGGCTTGAAATCAAACTGAGCAAGCTCTTGACACCTGCTCCAGCGGGTTTTGATACCGCGGAAGCGGCGCCTAAGGTGGCGAACGACCCTCCTCAGCATCCTAGCCTTCAGATCATGCTGCGTCTGTGTGTCGAAAGTCGAGTGAAGCTTCAGGAGGAGAACACCAAGCTACGAAGGCTCTTTCGGACGTACAGTCAGCACACCGCGACAATCCAGGATTTGCTGCTCGCTGACCATCGACCATACGCAGTGGACGCTGGGTTCGATGCCGCGGAGACGACTCTGATGAGCGAGTTCCGGTCTGTGACGCTGCAAGAGTGCCGCGACATTGTTGACACCGGTAGTTCCCTGATTGACGCGCGATTCAGGTGGTGTGCAGCAGCCAGTGCTGGCGTGCGGCTGGGAAGGCCATCGTGACGTGTCAATTGGCAGCGCAGAGCTCGGCGATGAAATGCAGCTAACGTTCCGCCTGCGCAAGGAGTTCGCGTGCTCGCCTATCAGCGCGACAAGTCGCGTGTGGGCAATCGTGACAGACCCTCTGAAGCTCGCCAACATGTTTTCGACGGCGTTCAACATGCAGCTCCGCTTTTTGCAGGCGATTGACAACAACACCTTGCTCTTCTACCGCGAGATGGGCGGTGGTGGGGGCAGTGAGGAAGTTCTGACGCTTCCTTCCGAGACAGCAATCCTGCTTGTCTCCAAGCGAACGCTGGGAGACGGAGCAGGCTATCGCATCCAGTTGCACACGGTGAATCCAAGCCTCTTGTCAATCGACAGCAATGCAGCTTGCGGGGATGAAAGACGCAGCGAGTCGCTGCATTGGGTGGAGATCCGCAGTGCCGACCACGGACCAGACAACGGAGAGAATGATGCGAGCTGCGTCGTCGACTTTGGTGGGGTTGTCTCGGTACCACCGCAGTCTGCTGGAGGCAGCGGCTTGTCGAAGCGGGTGCTGGAACTCTGGGCGGCCGAGGCCGTGCTTCAGTGCCTCCGCGCAGAGGCCACAGCCAGCAGCGTGCGCTTCGCAGTGGGTCAGGAGTGATTGGGTTCGCCAGGTCGACTCGGTTGCTTGGTCGATCCATGCATATCGTGTAGTTCACCTTCGCTTTCATCTTTTCCTCGTGATTATCTGTCATTTAGAATCCAAAACATGACACATTTGTCCATCCACAAATAAAAAAACAACTTCCCTCCGTCGGCGTCCGCCGACCATTGACCATCGAGTCACCCGCTCGCGATGGTGAAGATCGGGCCGACAGCCATCGCCTCCCAGCGCAGCGCGATGAAGAGCACCTCCTTCAGCCAGATCGTCGTGGTCGTCGACCCGCCAAAGTGGAACAGACACGCCTTGTCCTTGTCGCTGCCGTCGAACGCGCTCGTGTTGGTCCCGACGTCGTGGAAGAGCACCCAAATGTACTTGTCGACCCATACTTCTTGGCCCGCGGCGTGTGCGCGCGCGAGCGCCTTGGACGACTGCTCGGACGACATGGTACGGATCTCGTCGACCATCTGCGCGACCTCGTCCTCCCGGAACCGCACGCTGTCCTTGTCGATCGACCGGAACAGCATCATGTATCCCTGCTGAACGCGCACGCGCGCCAGAAGGAACACGCACTTGACCACGCGGTCGACGGCAGGCGATCGGATCGTGCGGTAGAACAAGACCGTGTCGTCGTTCACGTGCTGGAGCACGTGGAACTCGACCTTGATCTGTCCGCTGTAGATCTTGGGGAACTCGTCGGGCGACGAGAAGATGGCCCAGCTCCGCTGCAGCAGCTCGAACGCCGAGATGCCCGGGAACTCCTTCTCCAGCCCGAACTTGAGCTCCTTGCCCTGGATCTTGCGCTGGTCCGTCCACCCGAGCACGCGCGCGCCCGAGCTGAGCTTCTCATGCCCATACGCGAAGTTGATGACGTCGTCCCGCGCGTCCGCGATCACCTTGGCGTACTCGGCGTCGGGCAGCGGCGTGACGTGGAAGCGTTGGGCGGTCGGGGCGTCCGACAGCCGCGCCTCGGCGTCCATCAGCTGCCCGAGACGGTCTTCCGCCTTCATGAAGCCCGCGTTCGCCTCGTACAGCATCTGGTTCTCGGCGCGGACCCGGTTCTTGACCTCGGTGGCCTCCAGGTACTTCTGCATCGCCGGGGACGCGGACGCCGGCGTCGGCGCCGGTGCCAAGTCGTAGCCGGCGGTGTGGCGCGCCAGCATGCTGTTGTACTGCAGCTCGAGGCGGTCGAACTCCTTCTTGAGCGCCGCCAACGTGTTCTGAACAGTGACGTCACACCCGCGAGGACACATGTCAGCATTCACATGTCGACATGGACGCCGCGGCCCCGCTAGTGACTGCGACGCCTAAAGATCGTCTTCCCACACCCGCGAACTCGGAAGAGAAGCCACGTCGCCCACCCAACCGGGCGACACGAACGCACACACCATATACACACAGAGACGGCGACGTACAATCTTCTTGTTGTACGACTTTTTGACGTACTCGCGGTGGCGCAGGCGCTTGCGCTCGCGCTCGGCCGCCGCACTGGCGCCCGCACCGGCGCCGACGCCCGTGGGCTTCCCCGCCTTGCCCTTGACCGCCGGGTGCGTGTGCGGCTCGCTCACGGGCTCGCCGTCCATGGGCGACGGCGACGCCGCGCACTCGCCGGCGGCGTTGCTCCACGAGATCTCCATCGGTCCGCTGCTGCTAGCGGGGATCGGGGACTGTGACGCCTCGACGTGGACGCCGGACTGGCCGACAGGGGGCGGACGGACGAGCGCCGGGGTCAGGCGCGGCGTGGATCAGGTCCTTCCCTAGCGATCGCGCGCGTTCCCTCCTTCCCTTCCCTCCCTTCCCTCCAGGTCGCCTTGTTGATCGTAATCCGATGCAGGTGTGAGCGGATTGTGTTGCGAGCGCGGCCAACGGCTATTTCTGTGGTTTGGGAGTTTGAAGATTGACGAGACTTGCCGACTGTATTGACGCAGTTTGGATTTATTACTGATACAGCACAAAGTGTTCGGAGGAGCACGAATGCAGCCGTATTGCGTGAAACGCGCGTGAAGGTTGACGCGCTTTCCGCGGGGCCTCTACTCTGCGCGCCAGCGGCAACGAGATGCTCCGCCGAGAGAAGGAGCAGGGCGATCTGTTCACACACTCGAACGCGCCTTCACATGTTGACCATGTGGTGTCAACGACGCTTGCATCGGCATCTCTTCACTCGAAGGCACGTCACTCGCAATTATTCTGGGCCAAAATGACGAAAATACCGGAATACCGGAGCTCTACCGCTCGATCAGTACGCACTTCATTGGATACCGGTATCTCAATATGCTCACAAGATCGGATACCGGTATCCGTCGGTATGGGTGCAGACGAATTCATTCGTCCCATCCAGGTGTTGACGACGACACCTTCTGCCCCACATCAATTGCTCAGTGTGTGCTTGCCGAGGTGTCCGCAAGCGAATGATCCTCTCGGCACTGCTTCGATGGACACGGCGGTCTCCAACGGCCAGCCTGATCGAAGCTCGGCCACGCTTGACCAGCGCACGACCGTGACAAGGCCGAGAGACTCAAGATGTGATGGATGTGCCGCAGATCCGTCGAATTGGCCATCGGTAGCCAGTGGCTCCTAGGAGTCCTAGCCACGCAGAGTGGAAAGGAAAGACTCCTCCTCCCGCCCGGAGCTGCGCACGTGACGCGTCCGGTGCCCCTCGCACGTCAAGTGTCTGCCCAATCTTGATCGGCACTGGTCTGGTGCTCCGGTGGCCACGGTGCTTCCGCGAGGCCATCTGATCGACTGAAGGCACCACGAAGGACGACGCGGACGAGGACCATCCAACCGCCGAGCCGGCAACCGTCAGACGGGAAGAGATGACATCTCCTCCCGCTCGGATGAGTCCCCATGCCCCACGGAACCATCATCCTTCCGCCAGAAGCGATCCTGCGCTCCGTGTGGGACCTGTCGCCAGCCGTGGCGATTACTTTGTGCAGCCCGCTGAGAGCGCGCAGAGTGGTCCGCAGTTGGTTGGATTGAACCACCAGCGAGGATGCCAAGCGGAGCAGGCGTGTTTTCCGTTCATTCGCTATTGACTCAGCTTCTCCCATTCGAATTTGCATCGTGCAACAGCACTGAGCAGACACCAGCGCTTCAACCCGCCACCCTGAAGCTGCGCGCGGGGTGATCCGGTTGATTGCACACGCGTTCTGCTTCGGCCTGCCCATGTTCAGAGCGGCATGTTGCAGTTTGCCATGTCAACGTTGGACTCCCGCCGGCCGCGCGCATCGCAGTGTCTTTGGCGCGTGGAGAAGGGATCATTCAGCTCTCGCGACGCGCGGAGTTCAACCGGACAGATCAGAGTCCTCATGCGCGTCTCCTCCCGCAAGCATGCACTTCGTATGCGTCCGAACAGTGATACATACGCTTGCACGCGCGTGCAACACACGGCCGGTTGCTCGCGTCCGAGCTCCATCTCGCGTCTGTGCATCCACAACCACTGCGCGACACCAGCGCGCCTCACGAGGAGAGTGTGCACTGTACGACCTCAGAATCACAGACCGCCTGATCACGGTGCACGACCGCGTCGCCAGTGCATCTCGCAGGGCATAAACGACGCGCGGCAGCGTTAACTGCGCCAACATCTCAGCGCCAAAGAGGATGCCGAGACGCTCCGAGTCGCACTGCGCACCAAAGAGTGGCGCTGTCAGCGCATCCACGTTCCAGTCAGCGCAGGCGACAGATAATCACTCAACACGCGTCTCGGCCCGCGCCTCGGGCTCATGTTTTCGGGCAACCATTCACCGCGCGACTGCCTTGTTTGCCGACCTCCCGCCAGGTCTAATCAGTTCGCAGATTGCTTTTGCCCGCCTTCCGCGCACCTCGCAGCCCGACCGCTCCCGCCCGACGCGTCCAGCATGCCGACCGACGCCTTCGCGTCGACCAGTGCGCGTTCGGCGGACCGCTCCGAGCTCGATGTGCTGCTTGAGTTCGTCGACTGGGTTGGTGACGACCTCCCCGACGCCCCTGGTGGCGCCGCGCCGAGCGTCGTCCCCGCGAGCCGCGTCGTCGACAAGGACGCGCTCGTCGTGGGTAGCAAGCCGCAGCTACCCGTAGGCCAGCCCAGGGCGAAGCGGGGCGGGAGCGAAGTCGAGCGGCTGCAGAAGGCGCGTGAGAAGGAGCGCCGGCGATACTACCGAAATAAGGTTCGCAGAGAAACACCGCCCACCGTTGGTCACTGTGTCCGATGATGGGCTGACACTTTCGCTGGATGATGCAGAACCGACTGAGCAGTTTGCGCCGAACGGCCGCGAACCTCGAGCGCCAGCTCGGGTCCCTCACCATCGCCAAGCAGCCGAGCTCGCCAGCGTCGCCCTCGCTCTTCTTCCCGGACGACAGCAGCGCGGACGGCCACTACAGCGACTCGGTCGATGGCGCGATGTCGACGTCTGACGTGCGGTCGCCGAGAGAGCGGCAGGAGCGTTACGCTGACCTGCTGAGAATGAAGACGCGTCTCCACGACGAAAACGAGCAGTTGCGGCGCCACCTCAGCGAAGCGGCGCAGCTCGTCAAGCTGCTGTCGAAGCGAGTGCTCGCCGAGCAACAGCTGTACCTGGCCAGTCCGGCGAGTTTTCGACTCCTCGACCCTCTGACAGTCGAGGCGTGCGCTTCGATCAACGCAAGTCGAGTCGAGACCATAGCGTCGCTCAAGGGCGAGCTCTGGGCTCCCGCACCGGCACTCGTGGGCCAGTCGAGCTGGGTTGACAAGCGTGAGGTCGACGGCGATGTCTTCAAGTTCGCGATCTCCAAGACGTTCGCTCGCAGCAGCGCCGCGGACGCGAGCGGCAAGGTGTGGGCCCTGCTGTCCCACCCACTGGCCACCAGGAAGCTGTTCCCGGTCGAGCCACTCATGTGCGCGCGCGTCGTTCAGAAGGTTGACCAAGACAACACCGTCGTCTTGGCCGAGATGAGACCAGAGGCTGGCGACGGACAAGTGATCCGGTCTTTGAACCTGTTCTCGCGCGTGGCGACGAGTGACGGCTTCCGCATCACCGTGGGCTGTCTCGACAAGGACCAGGTCGTGGTCGAAGATGCCCTCGCTGATCCGCCTGGACCCGACAACCCAGCAGGGAACGAGATCTGGACCTCGAGCGAGCAGTCCCTGTGGGTCGAGTGCGAGGAGCGGGGCGACGCGTGCTGCGTGACGTTCGCGGGCACGATGCCGATCCACGGGGCGAGGACCAGCTTCTGGATGGCCGAGGCCGCGCTCGTGTGTCTGCGCGCAGAGACGGCGGTGATCGGCAACCGCTTCGCTCTCCAGGCGTGAGCACCGGCCGGCCTCGAAGGCCACCGCGAGCCACTCGACGAACCCCACGCGTCGTGACGCCACTGTCGGGGTGGCCTCAATCGCGAGAGCGACGACCCAGTCATGAGGACGACCAACTGCATGACATGCATATTGACAACATAATATATACCGAAAAGGCTATTTATTTATTTATAATATATTATTATTATTATTTTACGTTATTTTAGTTTATTTTTGACGTGTCTTATATATCCTTGTTTGTGAATTCTAATGGGCCGACCAAGCTTAGCAAAAGTGTTGTCCGTCGAACAGGGCTTTCCCGAGGCTTTTCCAGGGCTTTTCCATATGGTTTCCAGCGGATTTCATACTGAGAGTGAATGACATGCGCTTTTTGCTTGACATGGCACATGCTGCGGAGCTCATCACGGACAACTCGACCAGGCCAAGCTCATCCAGTCGCAGCTGTCGGCCAAGTAC
>JAADYF010000007.1:0-95151 GCA_023338175.1 Phytopythium delawarense
CGGTGGTGTGGGCATGGTGCTTTTCGAGAATGGCAGCAGACTGCTTGTGGCTGCGGCTTGAGCATGCTCCCTTTGACAGTTAATGTGCATTTTCGACCCTCCGTTGTTTAACTTAAGGAGCACTGGAACGCATCTGCATTGCTTTCACAAGCGGTTGTATCCAAGGTGATGCTGCGGTCTTGCTTGTCATTTTCCCGCTAGCAAATTCAGTACATTTCACTAACACATACCAGTATTAGGTTCAACAGGATATCTGGTTCGGCAGGTTTGACTGTACTTGGCGTTGGTGGCGACCGCCGCGCTACTTTGCTGCATTGAACGGCTGATCCAGGCAGCCCCAGTCGTAAATCCGTTTCAGAAATGACAATGCTGGTCCGTTGTGAACTCAACGCAGGAATGCAGTGGCTCTCCACCACTGTCCACAAACAGAGACAAGCGTCGCGTGCGGTGATATCCGCATTGTCGCGAGGGAGATGGAGGCGAACCGGTGCCATCGGGTGGGGAGCTGGCGGCGGCGAAGATCGCGGCGGCGTCTTCCGGAGCCACCGAGTCGGTGGTTGTGACGTCGTGCAACTTGGACGCGCGTATCCTATCCGCAGAGACTCCGACGCGGTCTCGGGAAAGATCTGGAAACGCGCGCGGCAGGTTGCTCGGCTGGCGCATGGACAGCAATGGCGATTGCCAGACGGCGGAGATAGTTACGCATTACGGGTTGAACCGGTTGAAGTAGATGCGCCCTGTTTGCCTTTGAGAAATGGAGGCGGTGATGGCTGGCACTTACAGACAAGCACGCATAGATGGCAGAGGGAGGGGATCGCCTCCCCATGGAGACACTAGCTGAGTTGGGTGGCCAGCCCCATGGCCTCGCTGCACAAGCGACATCGGCGCACTCTGATAAAACAAAAACAATCACAATGTAAATACTGGATTGACATACGATACAAAGTCCAAGTTCAAAAAGTGTAGTGGTACGTTTGCCACACAGTGGGATGGGCATCAACTTTTGTTGTTGTTACTTTTCGACAATCCTATTTTGAGTTGCGAAGTGATTATGGCGGCGCAAAGTGTCCAAATCGCAGCTCATGGAGAGCGTAATCCGCTGCTGGACGACCTCAATCCGGCGTCTAAATATAGCGCGTCGTGCCATGTCCTTGATGGATTCATCCGCTCCAGCCGTCTGCCGGATTGAACCTGCTAGCACGATGTCAGATTCAATATGCCTAATATACGTGGAGCAATTGGCGCAGCGAAACGCGTCACCGCCTCTCGCTCCTTGTGATTCCGTCATAATCCCCATTTCGACGTTTTCCAATCCCTCTCGGTCTTTGTATGCCTCCAGTTTACAGATTGCCTTCCAAATCATCTCGTAAAATGAGCGCACAATGCGACAACAGATGGCGCCCCGTCTCCCCTCTCGGCCGCAAAAAATCGTCCCGTCCCCATCTCCGTCCCTATACTTCGCCCAAGTCAAACGCTCCGATCCTCCGCCCCCCTCCCACTTCTTCCCGCTCCTCCATCCGCATACTGAGTGCAAGTGCTTTGGTCGCCGCGCGCCAGTCCGCACCGTCTCTCCTCCTCCACCCAGCTGCCGCGGCCCGCCTGGTCTGCCACTCATTGCGGACGGCGGCCCGCGCTTCTGCGGACGGACTGCGGACGGTCCCCACATCCGAACTCGCCGCCCAGTCCGCACGCCCCAGGCAGCGGCCGCCCGCCCGCCGCCGCCATGCGCGTCCTGGAGCTGTCCCCGCGCGGCACGAGCGTCACGTACGCATCGGCCGCGCCCAGCGCCGCGCCGGCCGCCTCGGCGCTCGTGCGCCGCGCCAGCCTCAAGTCCATGCGCGAGTCCGGAATCATCAGCAGCAGACCGCGGCCGGTCTTGGCGACGGCCCCGCGCAGCACCGGTAGTCTCTCGACGCTCTCGACCGCGTCCTCCTCGACCGCGGCCTCGGCCGCGCTGCTGGCCGTGTCGGTGGCGCCCGGGTCGCAGCCGGGAAAGCGTCGCGTGCGCCGCCGCAAGAGCTACTCCGAGTCGGGGCTGTACTTGGACCGCATGCTGGGCCCGCCGTCCTCGGCCAGCGGCGCGTCCACCCGCTCGCGGCCGCTGTCGGCCGGGGACGCCGAGGACCTGGCGCGGCGCGCGCGCGTCGTGTCCATCTCGGGCTTCAGCCAGTCGGCCGCCGGCACGTGGTTCTTCAAGGTCGACGTGGGCTCGAGCGCGTTCGACGGGTACGCCGTGCGGCGCCGCTTCACCGACTTCAAACTGCTGCACGAGGGCCTGCAGCGCTTCCGCGCGGCGCTCGAGCTGCCTGCGCTGCCGCCGCACGGCTTCTACTCGGTGCTGCAGATCTTCGTCTCGCCCGACAAGGCGCTGGCCGCGCGCGCGCGCGAGCTGCAGCAGCTGCTCGAGGCCATTAACCGCCACCCGGTACTCTCGCGTGCTGCCGTGTTCGCCGACTTCCTCGGCACGAGCCCCGCGGCCGCCGACGGCTACGTGAGCCTCTCGAGCTACGAGGTTCCCGACGCCGGCGGCGCGCGCTTCGAGCCGGCCGAGCGCAGCGGCAGCAGCAGCTTCAGCCACAGCTCGCGCTTCAGCACGGGCTTCTAGCCGTTTACGGCCCCTGCAGCCTGCATTTCGACGTTTTTTTTTGTGTTGGTTTTAGCTCGTGGTGTGTATTTTCGTGGTAGCAAAAAGGGAATAATTATGACTATTTATTATTTTCGACCGCAATCGGCTTCTCCGATCGACCTTCGACGCTCCTCATGACGGGGAGGAACGAGAGGAAGCGGCTTCACATGACCATTGATCATGGCACGTGAGGCTCATGTGCTGTGCTGGGATGACGGACAGCCTTGGGACAGTCGCAGTGGAGGCTCGCAACCCACGCGGCTGTCCCATGAGGCCGGCTTCACGCCGGCGCGGACCCTGACGACCGAGTCGGCCCGAAGCCGTCGGTGATCGCCATGGGGATCGGATCCACCGAGGCTCGACACGCCAGCGGCAGGCAGACGGCGCGGCGGCCACCGCCAGAATGAGGCGGACACCTCCCCGAAAGGAGAAACGAGCTGGCGCCAGCCGAGATGGACGGCCGCGTCGGGATGCACACTCGCGGGCTCCGTGATGGCGTCATGGAGCAGTTGAGCTTCCCGAGCTCCGACTGCATGACGGCATCACCGAGTGCAACGCAGGGCTCTTCTGCGTTTGGTCGGCCCGCCCTTCTGCCGCCGCCATGGACGCTTCTCGATGGCGACGTGGACGACGCAGTGCTGGAGCTCCGAGGCCCAGCGAATCGCCCGCCGAGGCGTCGACACCGTCGGCATGGAGTCCAGAGCTGCGTGGAGTCCAAGGTGATGGCTGGCGGCGTCATGTTCAAAGCGTGACGCTTTCCGGCATTTCGGTTCTTCGAAGTACCCGATAATACATGTATAGCTCGTCATCGCTGTAAATTTACAAATATGATCAACACTCCCTTTTACCATCATTCCTGTTTGATTTACCATCACTCCGCACCATACCCACCCCAAGTGAACCCCGCGGCCTCTCGAATGTTCCTGCACTTCCGCCATCACTTCCACCGGCACTTGCTCCGCCACCTCTGCCTATGCTCGCGCTCGCGCTCCGCCGCCGGGCGCTCTTGTCAGCCTCGTCGGCCTCATCGGCCGCCGCGCGCGCCTTCTCGCAGTCCGGGGCGCCCAAGCGGCCGCGCGCCGTGCGCGTCAAGAAGAGCGAGGCGCGGCGCCATGTGCCCGACTCGGTGCCTGAGCACCACGCGCTGGCCGAGGTGCCGCCGCCGCCGCCGCCGCAGCAGCAGCAGCCCGTGCCCTTCCTACAGTCGGAGCAGCAGGCGCCGCAGACCTTTGGTGGCGTCATGAAGGAGGTGCGGCCCCTGCTACTGTAGTGCGTGTGGATGGAGCGCTGACAGTCGTATCATGTGTTCGCATCCCATCCATCCCATCGGCAGAGCTTCATCTGGGGAATGGGCATGGCGCTCGCCTTCTCCATCGTCGGCGTCGTCTTCAGCAGTATGGAGGAGGTGCGTCGCATTCGATGTGCTGCCATCGGAGGCCGAGGAACGCGCTGGGAAGCCGCGCGCCGCGCACGCGAGCTGATTCCTCTCGCCAGGCTGACTCGAGAGTCCTGACGCATGCGTGTCGTGGTGTTGCCGCATTGATCCATGCAGAGTGAGACTCCGGGCCGCTTCGGCGCCAGCGCCGTCACCGAGGACGACCGGCAGGCGGACGAGTGACCTGCCGCACCACCGACGCGCCTTCCGCTCAGCCCACTCTGGCGTAGACGAACGAAGGAATGCCAAGACACGACATCTCTTCATCACTCACGGCTCGCGTCTTTATTCACTTCACCTGCCCGCCCTCCCGCGTCCTCGCTGCGCCTGGCAGCGGCCATGAGCATGCGGCGCACTTCCGTCGGTGCGTCCGGCCGGCGTGCGCGAGGCGCCTAGTCGTCCCAGTCGTCGTCCGAGTCGTCCGCGTCCGAGTGCGTCTCCTCGTACTCGACGTGGATGCGCCGCGCCGCCATGGCGTTCGTGATGGCCTCGCTGATGGACGTGGCCTGTGTCATGGGCGCGGGCGGCGGCGGACGCAGCGCAGCAGCCGCCGCTGGAGCAAAAGCCGCCGCGCCAGTGTCCCCGTCGCCAGTCTTGCGCAGCTCGGCGCCCTTGCGGATCGCAGCCAGCAGGTCTCCGCGGCCGCCAGCGAACGGGTTCGGGCGGCCCGGCGGCAAGCCCGTCACCTTGGGGATCTTCGGCGGCGCCTCCGGAGATGGCGGCGCAGCAGAGCCCATGTGGCTCGCGCGGGAGCTCGCGCGGCTCTTTCGTCGCGCCGGAGCGTCGCCCGCCACGCTGAAGTCGTGAGAGGAAGCGCGTGACGCGTCCAGTTGCCGCCGCCGTCGCTGGTCCGACAGCTGCTTGGACGACGGCGGCGGCCGGCGAGACGATGACTGTCGGTCCTGCAGCGACGGCGACTCGGGAGTGTTCACCGACGTGTCCGAGTCCGAGTCCGAGCCGTCCGAGTCGTCCGAGTCGCCAAAGAGCTGCTTCTTCGCTGGTCTGGGCGGCTTCCCTCGCCGAGCGGCTGGACTCGCACCGCGTGACGAGGAGGGAGACGCCGCAGCGACGCTTGCTCGCTGCTTCGCCGACCCGTTCGCAGCCGGCGTCGCTGCTCCGTTCGACGCAGACGGCTCACCAAGCAGCGCATGAGCGAATGCTCCTTCAATCTGATACTCGAACTGGAAGCGCGAGCTCGACACCATGCCGGGCACAGCCACGAGCTGCTGGAGATACTCGAGGAACTCCTGCGCGCGCTTCTGCATGTTCTCCGGCTTGGTGTTGTTGCGCAGGCGATGCTTCGACGGGAACTTGGGCAGCGTCGACAACGGGAAGGCCGACGCCAGCCGCGCGTGGATCTCCTCGAACTGCGAGTACGTGAACGTGAACGAGTGCTCGGGGCTCGACCCGGCGCGGAAGGCAAACGTGAAGACGCCGTCGAGCTTCTTGCCAACGCTCTGCACGGCTGAAGACAAGAACGCGACCGACACAGCCACTCTCTGAGACGGAGGGGCCGCTGACACGAACCCGTTGGAGCTCGACGCGACGCTCTTGGGACTTGTAGGACCGCCAACACTGGGTCGGCGGGCAAAGAGCGATGGCCCGAGCCCTTTACAGCAGCGAAGCATGTCAGATCCCTCCCTCCACTGCCACATCCGCTAGCATATGACGTACCAGCAGTTGACCTCGAATCACCAGACCCATCGCTGTCGCTGTCGCTGTCGTCGCCTCCACGATGGCCAGTTGATTTCCGCCCCGCGCCGTTCATACCCGCGCTGGGACGAACGCGGTCTTCACTCTGACGGCCGCTGACCGGGTTCGGCTTCTCACGCCGCGAAGCACCGAACAGTCCACTGTCCGAGTCGTCGTCGTCGTCGTCGTCGCTGCTGTCGTCAAACAGACCCTTACGTCCGTTCTGGGCCTTCTTGGCCCCGTTGCTTGCTGAAGATGCCGTGTCTCCTTCGATCGCCTTCTTCAAGAGACTCTTGCCCTCCGCGCTCAGCTGCGAGTCCCGCTTCCGGTTGCGCGCCTTGCCGTTCGACACCGACACAGGACTCATCGCTCCACTGCTCTCGTCCACCGTGTCGGCTCGGTTCCGTCGGATCGCAGCCAAACTTGCGGCAAACGCGTTCGCCATCGTGGGTTCGGCGTTGTCCTGCGATGTCAGACTCCGCACATCCTTGGCTCTGCTGTTTCGTCGATGTGAAGCAGCACCGTTGGCGACAGAGCTCACCGTCGACTCGAACGAGTCGCGACGCATCTTGGACCCCGACTGGGTCGGTGGCCGCCTCCCACCGCCCATGATCGCAGCCAGGCTGCTTTGGACGTCGAACTTGTCTCCGTCCACGTTGGACAAGCGCCTCCGGTCGTGCGACATCGACGACCGCGGCACCGGCGCCTCCCCCGACATGGTGTCAAAGGATGAGCTGCGGAAGCTGCTGCTGGATCTGGACGGCCGCGAGTCGCCGCTGAACGCGACGTCGTCGAAGCTTGCCCGCGCTGAAAGCGGCGGAGGGAACGGTGGCGGCGGAGGGACAAACTGAGAGGAAGTGGACGCCGTCGAGAGGCGGCGCATGGACTGAGAGGGCGGCGGGGGAGGGGGTGGCACGCCTCCCGAGCTGAATCTGCGGTCGTTCTTGGCTCGCACGGAGCCAGAGTGGCCGGACAAGCGCGAGGAAATGGACGAGCGCTCCGAGCCGTCGTCCGAGAGGGAGCCGCTCCCTGAAGACGCCGAGCGATGCCGGTGGGGCGCGTCCGCCGCGATGATGACTGTTTTCGCCACGCACAGCCGCAATCCAGAGTCAGAGACACGAGCGCGTCGCGGGTGGCGTGGTCCAAGCACGTACACTGTCCGGGCGGCGGCAGCTCGACGCGCACCTTGGACCTTTGCTCGACCGTCCTGGTCTGCAGCGGCTGCACGTTGTCCGTCTTGCCGCCCGCCGCCTCCTCCATCCGCCGCCGGTACGCCGCCTTGTTGACGCGGCCGGTCGTGGGCGCCTGCCGGCGCTGGAGCCGCAGCTTGCGCTTCTCCAGCATGCGCGCGGTGTCGTCGTCGAGCGAGCCGAGCCCGTCGACGCGCTCGAGCGGCGTCATGTTGTTGATCTCCTCCTCGCGCGCCAGCAGGCGCTGCCGCTCCTCCTCGAGCATGCGCGCCTGCTTCTCCTTCCACCGGCGGATCTTCTCCTCGCGCTCCTCCTCCAGCCGCTTCTCCTCTTTGCGCGCGCGTCGCCGCTCGCGCCGCACCTCCTGTCCGGCCGCGCTGTCCGGGTCCAGCACCGCTGCAGTCGGTCCATCCGTCAGTTCAACGCACTTCAACATGCCGCCGGCGTCCAGCGTCGCACCGCCAGACCGCCAGCGACAGCAACAAGCCCGCCAAGCCGGCCACAGACGCACCGACGAAGGCGCGGCACCACTTCTCGAGGTCGAGGCGGTTGAAGGCCGCGAGGAACATGCGCGGGCCGGCGCGGCGCTTGTCCACCTTGAGCTCGAGCCCGTAGGCGTCGGCCTTGAGCAGTCCGTCGCCGTCCCAGCCGCAGAAGCCCACCAGGTGCGCGGCGTCCACGCGCGCGCGCGCGTCCGGGTCCGGCCCGTCGAACAGCTCGAGCTTGCGGTTCATGGTCAGCACCGCGTAGCGCTCCACCAGCGGCGGCCGCTGGACGCGCAGCGCTGCCACCGCCGCCGCCACCGCGCGCGGACTGGCCGCCGCCTCGCTCTTGACCTGTAGATATCCCTCGTGCACGACCCAGGGGCCGCCCATGGCGCTGGGAGGCGTCGGCGTCGGCGCCGGGGACGTCGGCCGGGATGTCGGTGCTGTCGCCTTCTCGGCCGCTTTTGTACTGGGCTTCACTATGGGAGGCCGGCGGGGAAGGAACGAGGGGGAGGACGGGGACACTTCGAGCCGCCCGGTCGGGGGAAAGTGGCGCGCGACAACAATTTAGAACCGTGGAGAGGACGGTTAGAACGGGACAGAGGGAGGTGGCTGTCGCAGGACGCAGCCTTTTTGGCAAATCGGCGCACAGAGAGCCCGGAAGCACTTGCGGTTTGTATGCTTCTGGATACTTACGCGAGAGCTTCGCGGCGACGTTGAAGTTGTTGCCGGTCCTGGATACTTAGCAGCGTAATCACTTGGTTTCAATATGTCGCCGGCAGTTGAAGCGGTGAGCGGCTCCCAACCGCGATCAAATCTGATTCCGTCAATGGAGATTCAACAATGCGCATGACTCTTCCTCTCGCTCAGCTGTCTGCGCACTGCTCACTGATGTCCGCGCGTATATTACCAGTCGCGGCTGCTCGACCGTGTGTGTGTTTGTCTGTCTACATGGATGCCTGGCCACCTACCTGCCTAGTGTATCTGCTACTGTGTCGCTCGCACCGACCGACGCCTACGCCATGGGTGGCGGCTTGAGGTCACTGTCGAACGGCTCGAGCCCGAAGAACGACTCGAACGGCGGGTCCGCGCGCGGCGCCAACGGGTAGCTGCCCTCCTTGAGCTTGCCACTGCCACCGCTCCCGCCCAAGCCGCCGCCGGACGCGAACACTGGCGACTGCAGCCGGCGCGCCGGAGACTGCTGCGCGCCATGGGAGCACACGACAAGCCGAGCATGAGCATGAGCGAGTGCCGGGCCAGGAGGGCAGGAGACTGCATTATACACCCGCGCAGACGCCGCGGCGGTCTATGGAGAGGGAGGCCCCGCTAGGATACAGCGCGTCACATGAACGGGGTCCATACCTGATCCAGACCGCCGAACGGAGCCATGCTGGCGGGCTGTGGTCGGTACGCGCTCGGCATCGAGAGCGACGGCGGCGAGAGTGACGGCTTGAACGCCGCGCTGCTGCTGCTGGAGCTGACGCTGACAGCGGTCGAGTACCCCATCGAGTAGACGCTCTCGCCGCGCGGCTGCGGCTGCGACTGCAGCGGGAGGCCATGCGGCGACTGGCGGAAGATGGGCGCCGACACGGACACGGGGCTGTCGTTGCGCCACAGCTCGCGCTGTGAGCCCTGGATCTCGTCCAGGATGCGCTTGTGCGGCAGGTTGATGGGCGGCGGGTCCGTCGCGCGGAACGCTTGGCTGCCTGCTCCGGCACCCACCGCGTCAGCCATAGGAGCGTAACCCGGCGAGTAACCCGGCGAGCGACACGGCATACCGTCGGTCGACTGGGCGTACATGGACCTCGAGTCGGCGTACGGACTGGCGGCCGCGTATGAATGCTGCTGCTGCTGCTGCTGCTGCATGGGCGACTGGTCGAACTGCTGCTGCGAGCCGAACGAGCCCATCATGGACACGCCCATGGCCCCCGTGGGCGTCCCGGCCGGCGATGACGCGTTGCTGCCCGCGCGCAGGTGGCGGTGGTGCGCCACGGCCGACGGCATGTAGTCGAACACGCCGCCGTCGCCAGGGGACGGCATTGGCGCGCAGTTGGCCGAGAAGTCGGACGCGAGGCCCTGCAGCGGGTAGACCGCGGCTTGGGGACGCATGGTGCCCGCCAGAGACGCCTGCGCGTCCATGTCGGCCGTCATCTGCCCCATTTCCACCTGCAGCGAGGCCTCCGTGAGCGCGGACGGATAAATTACCGAGGAGCAGCATAACTTACCCGCGCGAGGCTGTCCGGGGACGGCTGCGAGTACATCTTGTGGAAAGCCGAGGGCGGCGACCCGCCGAGCCGCGCGGCCCCCATGAGCGACGAGCTGGCCAGCGGCGAGCTCGAGACGGACGCGACGCGGATGCTCTTGCCCTCGCGCATCGGGCCCTTCTTGCGGATCGACTGCCGCTGCATGCGGCGCATGGTCGAGTAGTAGCGGTTCTTGATGGCATTGTCCGTGCTGCGGACGTAGTTTACGGTCGCGTCAGGTGGGGATGGCGGTCACATTGCGGACGGTAAGTTAACGCACCGGCCCGGCAGCATCTTGGAGATCTCGGCCCACTGGTTGCCCACGTTCTTGTGGCACTCGAAAATGACGTAGTCCTCCTCGGTCGTCCACGCGTCCTTGCGGACGGACGGGTTCAGGTGGTTGTGCCACCTGCGCATCGGGCGGCCGGGCGTAAATTACGAGGTCCCCACGGGATACATTGCACGCGGAGGACGCACCTCTCGCGGCATTGCTTGCCCACGCGGCCGGGCAGGTGCATGGCGATCAGCGACCAGCGCTTGGCCCCGTACTGCTTGACGAGCTGCATCAGCTTCTCGTTCTCCTGTTGATAGCAGCGCGCACGGGCCGCAAGGGTAAATTACCGCGTCCCCAACCCAAGGTGAACTTCGCCCGCGTTCGCACCTCGCGCGTCCACGGCCGCTTGCTGTTGGAGTCACCGGCCTTGCGCCGGGCCTTGCCGCCGCCCGCGCTGTCCTCCTCGTCCTCGGCGAACGAGTCCTCCGCGCCGCTGTAGCGACTGCTCGGGCTGCTCGTGACGCTCGGGGACGCGTGCAGCGCGCGGAAGTAGCCCAGCTGCGGAGGGGAAGGCACACGGTTGGGTTCAGAATACCTTCTCGTTGTAGACGAAAGTTACCGGACCCCATCCGCGGATGGAGCGGAGCAGCCACGTACGGCGTCCACGGGGTGCGCGGGGCTGTCCATGAGGTCTTGGCCCATGGACGGGAGCGGCGCGCGCAAGCCCCCGTTGCCGCCACCACCGCCGGTGCCGTGCAGGTTCAGGTCCCCGTGGTCAGCCAGCTCCATCAGCTCGAGCTTGCGGTTCATCGCGCGATCGTTCCCCGGTTGGTAAGTTACTGGCCGCGGTTCCACGCGAGCGTTAACGGCGGGGACGGTTTCCGCGGGGCTGCGGACGAGTCCACGTTACACCTGTCCGCGGTTTTGTGGAACTGGCGAGGTTGACTGAACGCGGACGCGGGCGCGGACGGCCGACTCGCTGCTGGCTTGGGCCGGATGTGGTTGTGCGGGCCGCCGGCGAGGCGGCGCGTCCCGTTGGCAAGTGTGGCTCCTCAAGGCCACCCGCCCCCCTTATCCTTGCATCGGGGTGGAACGTTTCGGTCAGCTATTTTTTTCTTTCGCGTAAAGTACATCGTTTCGTGGATCCGAAAAAGCATGAGCAGCACAGCATCAAGTCCATCAGTCTGTCTCATGGGGGATCTTGAAAGGCCAAGGGGTGCAGGAGGGGCGACGTGGAGGAGTTCCACTCGTGCTCTCTATGGAAGTCCAAAGGATCCCGCGCCAGGTCAGCCGCCTCACGCCCTTCAAGAACGCGTAAACTTCCGGTAATGTTCCGGGCTCAAACGCGTAAACTACGCACGACGGGAAATCAAACCAACCGTGGAAGGCGAAACCGCTGCCCAATCCACACGAAGCGGCACGCCGCCGCACCCATTTGGCGAGAAGGACCGGCCCCACCGGGTCGATCCGCATGGCGGCCGCGGCCGTTGGCCCCCCGCGGCGCTTGCATTCTCCTCGCTTCTGTGGTTTTCTTTCCACTGGTCGGACCCCATCTGCGTGGCGACCGCGCCGGCTGTCCCGCGTCCGTCCGTCCGTCCGTCCGTCCGTCCGCATCCAGCGGCTTGCGCTGAAGACTTCATGGCTGCGCTCGCCGAGGTGTTAATTTACCGGTTTCGTGGCCGCGCAAACCGGCAAAAACGCAGATGGACGTGACGACCGTTGAGGATCTGCGGGCCCGCACCGTCAGCTGACATGCCCCCACCGGGATCCCGGATCAACGGCATGACGGCAGCATGAATTATTCACATGGAGTCTTATGCGATGGATACTTTATTCAACACATTGATTTTATACAGAGTAAGTTCATCATGGTCTCATTTCGTTTGCACGAGAATCGGTTTTCATTCGATCCTCCATCCTTTCATATCCTCGAAGTCTCAATCGCATCATCCGTCCCCGAATGATTCGTTTCCAGAGGGTTTTATGGCGGGAAGCCGTCCAAAAGCGCGCCAAAGCCATTCCGAAGCGATCCGAGCACCTGCTTGCTCGAAGTCGACATGGTGCGCGCGCTGGGCGTCGTGGTGGCGGCGGCCGAGGCCAACTGGGGCATCGGCCTCAAGCAGCAGATCCCGTGGCGGCTGCCCACGGACCTCAAGCGCTTCCGCGAGCTGACGGTGCGTGTGACGGGCGACGGCGACGGCGACGCGCGCCAGCACGCGGTCATCATGGGCCGTAAGACGTGGGAGTCGCTGCCGCCCAAGTTCCGCCCGCTGCCCAAGCGCCTGAACGTGGTGCTCTCGCGCAGCGAGGCCTTCTGCGCGCCCGACGGCGTGCTGGTGGCGCGCAGCCTGCCCGCGGCGCTGGCGCAGCTGGACGCGCTCGGCGCGGCCGTGGACGACGTGTTCGTGATCGGCGGCAGCGCCGTGTACGCCGAGGCGCTGCGCCACCCGGCGTGCGACCGCGTATTCCTGACGCTGGTCAAGGGCCCCGCGCGCGAGTGTGACGCCTTCTTCCCGGCCGACGTCTACGCGCTCGGGTTCGCGCGCGCCAGCGAGTCGGCCGTCATGGAGGAGAACGGCGAGCAGTTCCAGTTCCTCGAGCTGCGTCGCGCCGCGCCAGCGGCGGCCCCGGCCTCGGCCGTGGAGCAGCCGCCGCTGTCCGTGGAGCACAAGCCGCACGAGGAGATGCAGTACCTGGAGTTGATCCGGCGCATCCTGCGCGAGGGCGTGCGCAAGGGCGACCGCACGGGCACGGGCACGCTGTCGCTGTTCGGCGCGCAGATGCGCTTCAGCCTGCGCGGCGACGTGTTCCCGCTGCTGACGACCAAGCGCGTCTTCTGGCGCGGCGTGGCCGAGGAGCTGCTGTGGTTCATCAGCGGCGACACGAGCGCCAAGACGCTGCAGGACAAGGGCATCCGCATTTGGGACGGCAACGGCTCGCGCGAGTACCTCGACAGCCTCGGGCTGCACGCGCGCGAGACGGGGGACCTGGGCCCGGTCTACGGCTTCCAGTGGCGCCACTTCGGCGCCAAGTACACGGACATGCACGCCGACTACACGGGGCAGGGCGTGGACCAGCTGGCCGAGGTCATCCGCAAGCTGCGCACCAACCCGGACGACCGGCGCATCGTGCTGTCGGCCTGGAACCCGAGCGACCTGCCGGCCATGGCGCTCCCGCCGTGCCACATGTTCTGCCAGTTCTACGTGGCGGCCGGCGAGCTGTCGTGCCAGATGTACCAGCGCTCGGCCGACATGGGACTCGGCGTGCCCTTCAACATCGCCAGCTACGCGCTGCTCACGCGGCTCGTGGCGCACTGCGCGGGGCTCCAGCCCGGCGAGCTCGTGCACGTCATCGGCGACGCGCACGTGTACTTGGACCACGTCGAGCCGCTGAAGCAGCAGCTCGAGCGCTCGCCGCGCGCGTTCCCCACGCTGCGCATCACGAGCCCCGAGAAGACGGACATTGACGCGTTCACGTTCGAGGACTTGGAGCTCGAGGGCTACAACCCCATGGGCGCCATCAAGATGGCCATGTCCGTCTAGAGAGGAGGCGAGAAGAGAGCGAAGAGCGAGGTGGATTGGCTAATAGAGCGGCGCCTGGCATAACTTAGAGACACGGAGGGAGGCAGCGCGAGCCCTCAGGCGGCGGCCGGCGGCTGCTGCACGGGCGCCGAGGACACGCTGAGCCCCATGGGCGGCAGCGAGAAGGTCACGGACGTCGCGCGGATCTTCTTGCCCACCTGCGTCCCCACGCTGCGCAGCGACTGCGCGCGCGCGCGCAGCAGGTGCGAGACGGCCGCGGCGCCGACGCCGACGCCGCGCTTCTTGCCGACGGACGGGGAGGAGGTGGAGGCCGGCGCTGGGGTGGAAGCAGGCGGCTCGAGGCTGGGCTGCAGCGCGAGCTGAAGCACCTTGCGCTGCGTGTCGAAGAAGACCTCGAGCTCGTCGTCCGAGAGAGGCAGCGCGCGGTGCTGCGGCTCGCCCCAATAGTTGCGCTGCCAGGCGTGGATGGCGTTGCCCCAGGCCTTGCGCTCGCCCCAGGACGGCGCGCTGAGCACCAGCAGCGTCGGCTTGCCCACGAGCACCTGGCGGCCGTCGCGGATCTTGGAGCGCTGGAGACGCACCGAGAAGCTGAAGGGCACGTCGCGCGCCTCGCTCTCCGGCACGCCGCGCACCTTGAGCTTGGCGCGCGACAGCGACAGCTCGCGCACCAGCACGCCGTTGTGCCGCCGCGTGAAGCACTGGAACTTGCCCTCGCCCAGCACGCAGTAGTAGATGGCGCTGCGCCGCCCCTCCTCGTGCAGCGCCAGGTAGCCCTCCTTGGACATTGGTGGGGCGAGGGGAATGCTCTGGACTGGGGATGGAACGCCGCGGAGGACGGCGAGTCGCGGCTCGGACGGCAGCTGCGCGTCTTGTGGAGACGATGGGCGAGGCCGCGCGCGCGTGGAGGCCGCGGATGAAGAGCAATGGCGCGCAGCGCGGGGCGACTCGAAGCGGCTTCTTGGTGGCCGAGGCCGGGCTTATAACACTGATGAGGCGTTTGACGTGGCGGACGCGGACTGACTCGGGGTTTGTATGGACGTGGCGCCGTGACTTGGCATTTGTATGGAGAAAAATCAGGACGGGTTGGGTCGTCGTCCGCCCTCCCGTCTTTGCTCTGGATTTTTCCGCCAACCCAGATGGTTGTTGTCCGGGATCAACGGCGACGCGAACGGGATAGCATCGTTTCAAAAGTGAGCATAAGAGACACTTTGCGGCGGATAGAGGAGATTCTTCGAGAGAGAGTGCCGGGAACGGTTACGACTGGCAAGGGTACCCTGGCGTACCCCTCTAATCCTTTTGCTCGTTTCCTCTATCATTTCCTATATCGTCCTGTGATTGGCCAGCTATCCGCAAATCCAGAATATTAGCCAATCAACACGCAATATTGATGATTACCTCGCTCAACCCGCCAAGTTCGAGTGATAATCCCCGTCATTCCACCCGTGACAAGTTGGCGACGACATGCCAATCGCCTCAGCACTCCGCCTCGCTCCGCGCCTCCTGACGACCCGCGCGGCCCCATGCAGGCGCCGGAGCGCTCGCCCAACGCGCGGCGGCGGCTGCTCCAGGGCGTCGCGCGCTCGCGGCGCTGGCTGCAGCACCAGCGCAGTAGCCGCGCCGACACGGAGCTCGGCACCTTCGACTTCCTCGTGCTCTGCTTCGAGCAGATCTCCATCGCGGGCGCCGCCATGAACTGCTACCGCTCGGTATCCTCCTCCTCCTCCTCCTCTTCCTCATCCTCCTCCTCGTCGTCGGCTTCTAGCGACAGCAACAGCGCGGCGCTGTTCCCCGAGACCTTCGCGCTGCTGCCGCTCGCGAGCCTCACCATCGTCTTCTTCAGCGCGCTCGTCGTCTGGGGCTCGCCCTGGTTCGCCGGTTGCTGCAAGTCCGGCTGCTGCTGCTCCCGCCGCCGCGACGGCGAGCCGTCTGCCACGCCACTGTGCTCCACGCGGCGCCACGCCATGCCCATCATCACGGTCGTGCTCAAGATCTCGTTCCTCGTCTACGTCGTCGGGATGCTCAACCGCAGCCCGGACTTCGAGCTCAAGCAGCAGCTCGGCGACCTGCTCGCGGCGCTGCTGCTGCTGCTCTGCGAGCTCGTCGACATGTTCGCGCTGCTGCACACGTGGTGGGTCGAGTTCCACCGCGCGCGGGCCGACCCGCTGACCATCGCGGCCGTCGGCGCGCGCCACGAGGAACAGATGAGCGCGCGCAAGCGGTTCGTCCTCACGTTCTTCGACCGGTGGAAGGACTGCGGCACCGTGTCGTCCTTCCTGAGCCAGAACGAGCTGCTGCTGCTGAGCGCCGAGGTGCCGAGCATGGCCTTGGCGGCCTGGACCGCGTGCGCTAGGGGAAACACGCCCGACAGGCTCTCCTACCACCTCCACCGCGTGCTCACCATGATGACGATCGTCATGGGCACGTTCGTGCTCGACCCGTCGCCGCAACTCTCGCCCGACATCCAAGGCGCCGTCGTCTTCCTCATCGCTGACGTCGCACTGTCGTCGCTCAACGTGTACAAGGGCCGGGTCCGGAACAAGCGCGGCGCGCCGTCGTCATCGCCAATACCTTCAGGGGACGAAGAAAGCGACGACGACAGCGCCACGAAGGAAGTTTACTCATCGCTTCCAAGTGGAGATGCCAGTTGTACCAGTGAAGACCCCGCGATGCCATCCGAACGACTCGCAACCGAGTCCACTGCCGCTCCATCGTCACCGTCGGCATCGGTCGCAACACCCTCCCGGACAGGGACGCAGGCTCTGATCAGACAGACCAGCAAGCTCGTTGTCTCGGCGCTGCGTAGCATCTCTGGTGCCCAGTGGGCCAAGGCCGCCATCGACTGTGTCTTCGTCGTGAGCGTCGTGCTCAACTTCTTCGAGACACTGTCCGCCTCCAAGGTCCAGAGCTTCCACCAGCAGAGTTCAAGTGGCAGCGACGACGCCGACCTGGAGCACATGCAAGCCGAAGTCAACACCGCAGTCATCATCGTCGACTGTCTCCTGGGCAGCATCTTGGCACTCTCACTGGTCTTCCGGTGGGTGTACGCCTACACGTCATTCTCCTCCGCTTCTTCTCACGGGAAGAAAGGATGCCTCCGGATCATGACACGCACTCAGCTGAGGAGAAACCCGCGCGACTCCACCAGAGTCATCGAGCTGGTCATCCAGTGCGTGAAGCTGGCGCTGCTCGGCATCTCCATCTACGTGTTTGGTGTCGTCATGGTGCAGCACCGCTTGCTGGTTGTCAAGGACGGCATCAACTCGCTGATCGCCTACATGATCGGCATGATCACCATCGCGAACCTCGCCGACGCCTTTGGAAGAGCACTGACGCGCGGTGTGGACGGCTCGTCACTCGTCTCGGCTGCGCCAACGTTCATGGTCGAGGGTGGACGCGTGACAGCGCTCGGGAAGCTGAACACGGCCATCCAGGTGCTCTGGGACCGCCTGAACGACTTCCTCTGCCCGCTGAGCATCGTCCACGTCCTCATTTACTCGGGAAACGTCGCGGAGAACTTCACCGTCTTCTACCTCGTGCTCTGCGTGTGCGTGCTGCACGCCATCATCGCCTTCCTCGACCGAACAGACGTCACCGGCGCGTCGTACGTGGCCGAGCGCTTCGGCTACCTTGTCGGCGTGTCGTTCATGGTGATCAACTCGTCGAGCTACGTCCCTCGCAGCGGCGCTGACGTGGTGGCGCCTACCCTGCTTGTGTTCATCAACTTCGCGCAGTTGTTCGTGTCGCTGATGTCGGAGGTTCGGACGCGCTGGCGAGAGTGGAGGCAACGGCGTCAGGCAAGCCGAGCGAGTCGCGCGAGACGCATCGAGGGGATCGACCGCGGAGACTCCCTCGAGGCCCCGATCCTCTCGTCGATCTCCGAAGACCACGCCGATTTCTCCGCCAGCGAACGACGCTTGATCTGGAATCGCAAGCAGAGCAGCGAGAGCCAAACCGATGCGACGCCGACCGGATTCACCACAGAGGTGTGACTTGGCAGGCGTCGCTATTCCTGAACTCCGACCCTTTGCCAAAGAGCCACCAGCGCTTTCGCTGACGATGGGGAAGAGCGCCAAGCGCAAGCAGCTCGAGGCGCTCAAGCGCGAGTTCCTCGCTCAGCATGGGGACGAGCGCAGCGAAGAAGCGCGCGCGCAAGCCCGTGCCATGCTGGAGACGCTCCAGCGCAAGCTCGACGACGACGCTCTGCGAGAAGACGGTATGGTCGCCTCCATCATCACTACGGGTTCACCTCGAGCTCGTCATTCATCTTGCCGCCACGCAACCTCCAGGTTTCTGGTTCATCGACGGGATATGCGTCGACGCGCGGCGTGCGCGCCTGACGCCAGGGATGAAGGCGCAGAGTTACGTGGGGCACTCGCGCCGAGTGAAGAGCGTGGCGGTGGTAGAAGTCCCGTGCCATTCTGGAGGCTACAACGAGTCTGGAAGTGTCGAGTCCGACACAGTAAAACTGCTGTTCACATTCGCAGCGGACAAGTACGTCCGAGAGCATTCACCCCGATCGTTCATGGTGGTTGGAGGCAAGAAATGAAGTCATGCAATGGTGTGAAGCTAGGATTTGCGCTTGGAACTTTCGATCCGGGCAACTTCTAGAGACGATCGAGATGGCAGCGATGCACGCGCAGTCCGTGTGCGGAGCTGCTGCACTCGCCGTTGACTGTGACACTGACAACGCCTGGGTTTGGCTCGCACATGCGTCTCGTAAGTCCTCACCAAATGTGTTGGTGTTGTCGAACTGTGAGAGTGTCGGGCTCACGTGATGTGCTTGACAGACCAGGAGCCGACGCTGCACGGCTACGACTGCATTGGCAACTGCGTCTTCCCACCGAAGCTGGTCCCATCCTTGCCACCCAGCATATCCGACAGCTACTGCACTGGTCACCAGCAGCAGATTGCGTGCATGGCGTTCGCCCATTGCTCTACGCTGCTCGCCACTGGGTCTTGGGACTCGACATGCATGCTCTGGCGCGTTCCGAACCGTCCCAAGCTCACTGATCCGTTGACGCAAGTGCATGCAGAGTCTCTGATGCTTATCCGCATGCTCCCAGTCGACGACAGTGGAGTCATGTGCCTCGCGTTCACTCAAGATGACTCGAATCTTGTTGCTTGTGGCGAATGCCAGATCAAAGTGTGGCCAGTTGACGATGACTCGGACAATCAAGCACCCGAGAGCCTGGTCGACCAGCTAGCAGGTTGGGAAGACGCGATCCCATTTTCATTCTCGGTCGAGTACTCTCTGCGACTCGCTGAGTTTGACGAGTCCGTTGCGGCGTTGGTCTCAAACCACGGACAAGCATCATCGACAACCAACGGAAGTCTTGGATTGGTGCCATCTGCTTCGGCGGCGTTGCTCCTAGCTCCTCCCAGGACTTGTGGGGCCTTCATCTCCGACGAACAAGTCTCGGATCACATCACCAAGTGCCTCGAGTGCATCGTGGGGTCGGTCGAGGCAGTTGAGCCGGTCCCAAGTTCTCATGCATCATCCCAAGGAGATGATCGTGACGACAAAAGCGCAGAGAAGAAGGACACCGAGGCGAATCAGGACAACGACCCCTTGCTTGGAGAGTATACCCGCGCACAATTGCGTGAGGAGTTCAAGCAGATGGACCACTTCCACTTCCAGCAACTGCTTGATCCCTCGTCTGGTGTCTCCAGCTCGGCTCTAGATGGATCTCTACTGCGAGTCGTGAACCCCCGACTCCACCAGCTCAGCGACGACGACCGACAGCCTCGCATCTTCAAGAACGCGACCCATGTGAGTGTCATCAAGTGTTGAACCTTTCATTGATCAACTGCAGAGGCGGCGAGGCTTATGGCATCCCTCTCGTCATGGCTGCAGGACGGCGTCTTCTCTCGCCACACGTCGACGATCGCAGGTTGCAGCGTCGCACAAACGCTTGACGTGGTCGTCACGGTCGCCTTTGATCGAAGTGTCAGGTTCTGGCGGTTAAGTGACGGCGTCGTGCTCGAGACGGTGCGGGACGCGCACGCCGCGCCGATCACTTGTTGCGCGCTGACGCCTCATGCCGCGTGCCTTATCGCCGGGCTCGACATGCTGCTAGCCACTGGTGGGTCGGACAACCTTGTCAAGGTCTGGCGTCGAGGCAGCGACTTGTCCACTGGCAGCGCCGAGTGCATCTACGCGCTGTCGGGCCACTACGACGCCATCAAGAGCGTCGCATTTGATCCGCAGGCAGTTTTCCTCGTCTCAGCCGGCGACGACGCCAACGTCATCACGTGGCGAGTGCGTCCGTCAAGCCCAGACACGCCATGCGTCCCTGTGGTCGAGAAGATCGATCGCTTCGCCATCACTGTCTCGTGGAACGAGCCGCTTGCGAACGGTGCTCGCATCTCGCACTACGTCGTCCGCATCACTCAGCTGAGCGCTCAGTCGGCGGCCGGCAGCACTCTGCGACCGGTTCCAGACACTCAAGTCGCATCCAAGTACTTGTCAACGACCATCGACAAGCTGCAGCCTGGCGTGCAGTACTCGCTCCAACTCGCAGCAGTCAACGGTGTACGTTGATCTCTCTCATTCCCGTCGTGATGTTCATCTCCTCACCGAACGCTGGAACTGTGCAGATCGGTTCGAGCGCTTTCAGTCCACCGACGGCGCCAGTCGAGACGCTCGCGTTCGTGCCGGCCAGACTCGACCGCCCAGTCCAGCACCGCGACCGTGGGTCGACGAGCATCCGCCTCGTATGGCTCCCTCCGTGTCCCAACGGTGCCGTTCTCGAGGCGTACACGATCAGGTGCCTGCCGGAGAACAGCACCGCCGTTCCCGTGCTCGAAGTCTCGATTGGAGTCGCCGATGCCGTCCCAGTTGTGCGTGAGGATGACTCTAGCTCGCTTGGAGGACAAGCAGACGTTGGCGCCGCCTTGAAACACAACCGTCATCGCGAGAAGAAGCCCATCAAGGTGAACACAACAACTAGTAAGCGCACTCCAGCCTCCAAGCGCGAGATGAAACCTGCGAGGGCACCGAAGCTCACTGCTTCGGCCACTCGAGCTCCCATCGATGACGCTCGCCCGGCTGCGCCAGCCGAGGTCGCCTACCTCGTCGACGGGCTGTGGCCGGGCGAGATCTACCAGTTTGTGGTCGCGGCGTCCAACCGCTGCGGCCTGGGCGAGTTCTCTCACGTGAGCGACTACGTCAAGATGGAGTCGACCGCGCCTGATGCTCCAGCCAAGCCGAGGATCACGAACATTGGGAAGCGGCAGGCAGATGTGGAGTGGGTCAAGCCGCGCTGCAACGGCAGCGAGATCCTCCAGTACGCGCTCTTTTGGTCCCAGAGCGAGAGCTGGGCGGACGCAGACGACAACCCCACAAGCGTCAGTGTCGACGGCGAGAGAAAGTCGATGCTGCTGCTCGCGCACTCGGTCCCCGGCACGCAGTTCACACTGACTGGACTGCTGCCTGGCCGGTCACTCCGCGTCTGGGTCTCGGCCACCAACCTGATCGACAACGCGCTGTGTTCGTCGCCGCTTTCACCCGCTAGCGACGTGGAGCGTACGCTGTGTGATGTACCCGACGCCTCGAAGCCGACGCCGCGACTGGAGGCAGCGACCCCGCACTCGCTCGTACTCGCATGGAGGCCTCCGGTCGACAACGGGCTGCCGATCGAGCGCTACGACGTGGTGCTGTACGGTGAGGAGACGCAGTTCGGCGTCGCCGTCAAACGCGTGCTCCACAAGTTCACGGTCTTCCCAGCCGATTGCCCGCCTCCAGCCAGTCCCAGGCAGCAGACCGACGGGTCAGTGGCGTTCACGATCAAGAACCTGCGCGGTGGGTACTTCTACAGCGCCGATCTCCGCGCTGTGAACGCACTCGGCGCTGGCCCTGCGAGCGACTGCAGCGTCCCAGCGTCCACGCTGCCTGCAACTGCTCCGACTTGGATCCCAGCAGCCCCCGAGGTCGCGGCCGTGACGCCAACTTGCGCAACGCTGACTTGGCAGCCGCCTGTGGACGACGGCGGTGCGCCAATGACATCGTACCGGCTCCAGCTCGCATCGTACAACGCGCCGCCACCGTCGTCAGCTCCATCGACACCACAGATCGAGTACCAGAGTGACGAGGAGGACCACGTGGACGAGAAGAGCCTCTTCGACGGCGAGACGACCTGGACGGCCTCTTGTCTCCGCCCCAAGCGCGTGTACCGCTTCCGCGTGGCCGCGTGCAACGCCGTCGGTCCAGCCGCCTTCTCGCCGTGGTCCCGCGCCATCTGCACGCCCAGCCTCGTGGAGTTCACCGTGTCGACGTACTTTGCCAACCGGCCGGCCGTGGAGCACGCCAAGGCGCGCGTGCTGCAGGTGAGGCGCCATGGAGCGATGCGATGTGGTCGAATGCCTCGAGACGGACACTAACGCTGTGTGTGACGGCGAACAGCGAGGCTACCGGGCGTGGAAGGTGGCGATTGCCGAGCGCGAGCGGATGCATGCGGGCCTTACCTGCGTGCTGCAGCACTGGATCCTGTAGCCATCTTGCTGCTGGAGGGTTGAACGCGTTGAACCAAAATATGAATGTTTTTTTGGGTTTATTGGAATTTTCGAATACATAATGCCGATATTTGTATGAGTAGTACAACTATTAATACTTCATACACTACTAAACCCAACAAACAGCATAATATCGATATGCTTCAGCGTTTAGCACTTCACACCATCATTCTCGATAATTGGATTTGTATACTCAGACGCATTACTTGAAATAGTTTCCATAAAATAGTGTAGTTTGATCGAAAGGTCACGTCGCACTGTACTCTGATATAGACACACCGTAGCCCTTATTTACTGTCCATACTACAACAGCAAAACCCGTGCAATGTTCGTCTCCGACACTGAATAGCACTCTCCTTGACCCCTTTTTACGAGTATCGCCCCCGCAACCGCGCGCCAGCAACGCACTTTCCGACGCCGACAATGGAAATGCAGGACGCCCAAGCCGCCGGCCGCGCGCCGCTGTCCGCGCGCTGGGCCGAAGCGGACGCGGCAGCCGGCAACACGTCGCTGTCCTCCACGTCCTCGGCGTCCGCTCCGCCGGCCTCCGCGTCCGTGGGCGGCGCGCGGCTGGCGCCCGGCAGCATCCGGTCGCTCATCCTGGAGAAGGAGCGCGAGCTGCACGACATGAACGAGTACCGCATCCGCACGCTGGAGGCGCTGCTGCGCGACAAGGAGGCGGCGGCGGGCGTGGCCAAGCAGCAGCTCGCCAAGCTGCAGGAGGACTTCAAGTACAACCTCAAGGTGAGCGCTGGAGGACAGGAGGAGGAGTTTCTAGGAAGGTCAAGGCGGCGCTAAGCTAACCGGTCGGTCCGCCAGCTGCTCGAGGGCCGCGACGAGGAGCTGGCGCTGTACGACGCCAACTTCGCGGCGCTCAAGGGAGCGCTGCGCGAGCGCGAGGCCGAGCTGAGCGAGCTGCAGGCGCAGCAGGCCGAGCTCGTGGCCGAGGGCAAGCGCGCGCAGCAGCAGGCGCGCGAGCAGGAGGTTTTCTACCAGCAGAAGCTGAAGGACGCGCGCGCGCAGATGGAGGGCGCTCGCTGGCGCCACGACGACGAGCTGCGCGCGCAGCAGGAGGCGCTGGACGCCGCCAGGAGGCAGCTGGAGCGCCAGCTGCGCGACCAGGCCGACGAGGCGGACGCGCAGCGCCGAGAGGCCAGCGCCGCCGTCGACGAGCTGCTGCGCGCGCGAGAGGCCGAGCACAAGGCCGCGCTGGATGAGCTGCAAACCGCCAACCGCGAGCTCGAGATCAAGAGCAAGGCCGCCGCGCGCGAGACGGACGCACTCGCCTCGCGGGCGGACGAGCTCAAGCGCAAGCTCGAGCGCGCGCTCGAGGCGGCGGCGGACCGCGAGAAGGACGGCAAGGCGCTCGAGTGGCAGCTCGCCGACATGCGCGGGGCCAAGGACGCGCGCATCGGCGAGCTGGAGGCCGAGGTGGACAGGCTCAAGGAGACCAAGCAGGCGCTGCTGGACGAGTACGAGGGGAAGATGGCCGAGCTGCTACAGTCGCTGCACGCGGTCGAGCGCGCGTTCGTACAGCAGAAGGCCAAGCTGGACGACGAGCTGCAGCAGACCGTCAAGCGCAAGGTACGTGCAGCTTTGGCGCCTGTTTGTTGGCTGGCGTTCGTCTGCTAACCGATGCTGCTGTGGTCCAGGACCAAGAGGCACAAGCGACGGCGACCAAGCTGGAGGCCAAGGTGTCAGCGCTGACAGCCAAGCTGCGCGAGGCGGACGAGCGGAGTGACCGGCTAGAGGCGGAGCTCAAGCAGGCAGTGTGGGAGCGCGACGACTTGGCCGTGGAGAAGGACCGCGAGGTGGACAAGCTCAAGAGCGAGCTGCAGGACGTGGAAGACCAGCGACAGGCGGTGGTCGCTGAGCTCAAGCAGCAGCTCTGGACACAGGACCGCGAGGCGGCGACGCTGCGTGAGAAGCTCAAGGACGCGGCGTCCCAATTACAGATCCAGAAGGAGAAGGACAAGGTGCAGCGGCAGGAGATGCTGGACGCGGTCGACAAGCAGGAAGATCTGCGGCGCGAGGTGCTGGCGGTCAACCTCCGGTGGGAGAACAAGCTGCAAGAAGAGAAGGAGGAGCTGGAGACGCGCTACGACCTACGCGTGAGGGAGCTGCAGCAGGCCAAGGACCGCGCAATGATGGAGAAGCAGGCGACAGAGGAGCGGCTCGCGCACTCGGAGAACGAGCTGCAGAGGCTGCGAGCCGAGCTGCGAGCCGTCAAGGCAGATGCGCGCATGACTGCTGCGTTCGGGACGGTCGATGCGAGCTCAAAGCATCCGTCGCCTCCGACCGAGCAGATGAGGTCGAGTCCACCGCAGGCGCCGCCTTCTCCGCTGTGGAGCGACGACCAAGGCGCCATCTCTCCGGGCGTGAGCGTTTCGCCGCTGCTCATGACCGACAGCCCGCTCCTGGCACCCAAGGCGAGCGACAACGTGGGCGGCGGCACGAATGGCAGCGGATTCAGCCTCTCCTCGGTGCGGCCGAGCGACTTGCAAGCGGAAAACGCCAAGCTGCGTGAGATGATCCGACAGATGAAGGACGCGATCATGCAGCAGGCGCAGGGTTCGAGCAAGAGCGGCGGGGACGGCGCCAGCAACGCGAGCGTGGTGGTCTTCCAGCTGGAGCAGAGCGAGCAGCGGTGCGCCGAGCTCGAGCGGCAGCTGAAGGAGCTTCAGCAGCAGCACTCGACCAGCTCGAGCGATGTCAATGCGGCCAAGAACGAGCTGGCAGAGGCCCGGCGCGCCATCCAAGTCAGGGACAAGCAGATTATGGCGCTGGAGGCCGAGATGGCGCGGCTGCAGGGCGATTTGGACACCGACGCCGCCCTCAAGAGCTCCCACGCGGTTCTGGAAGCGCAGCATGCGGATCTCAAGCGCAAGCTGGCGGCGGCCAACAGCGACATCGACCGGCTCGTGCGCGAGCGAGCGCAGCTCATGGACCTGAGCAACCAGCTGCGCGCGGACCTGCGCAAGCTCATGAAGAGCGGCGAGGCGGCCGGCAGCGCGGCTCGGCCCGCGTTCGCGGGCAAGAAGGACTACGAGAACCTGGTTGCGGAGCTCACGCGGTCGCTGGAGGAGGCGCGCGTGCACAACAAGGCGCTCAAGAAGGAGCTGCGGCGCATGGTCAAGCTGCAGGTGCAGCAGGAGCAGCACTCGGTCGGGAGCGACGAGCCTCGGAGGGCTAGCAGTCTGCGCTTCGAGGCGGCTGGTGCGTCCCCTGCGCCGTCGCTGGATCGGGCAGAGAACCCGCAGCGACACGCGTCGACGCTGTCCATGATGAAGACGCTCGACACTGCAGCTCCAGCCGACCGGAGGCGGTCCACCGCCACCACGAGGAGCAGCACAAGCAGCCGCGGCGCGTCGGTAGCGACCGGTGCCGCGCTGGACGCCGAGCTGATCACTCTGGCGCGGCACAAGCGCGCGAGCGCGTCCGAGTCCGCTGCACTGCGTCGCACGAGCCCTGCCGGCGTCTCGAGTGATCGGAGACGTGATGTCCCGCCCAGCATCCCGGAGCACGGCGACGACGGGTTCCAGGAAGAGAAGGAGACGAGTGAGGACCTGTCGGCGCCGCCACCAGCGCCGTCCAGTGCTCTCGGGACGCTGTTCGGCCGCGGGCGAGACAGCAACGAGGGCGGCGTGTTCTCCAGCGGAGCAGCGCCGACGGCGAGCAGCGAGGGCGTGTCGGACGCGCGGCTGCGGCTGCAGCAGGCCAAGGAGATGCTCCTGCTGTCGGGCAAGAAGGCGGAGCGCGGGTCGCTCGCCGTGTCGGCGCGCAGCAGCGACCGCGAGACACCGAGCCAGCGCGATGCCATCAGCAAGATGCGCGAGCTGCAGTCCAAGCGCGCCGAGATGGCGAGCGAGCGCAAGCGGGTGCGCAACTACAGCCTCGCGACGTAACACGTGGGGTAGCAGACGCAAAAGACTGGTTGGTATCGAGTGCGCGGGCTGCTTCCTCCCTTCCCTGAGTAACTCGACGCCACGCGCGGCAGTCAGCCGCCTCCCCCGCGGCGTTGGGCCTAGAGGAAGTAGTCGGGCGTCCGGCGCGACACGTGCGGCTCTCCGCGCCGCGGGGCCGGGTCGAACTGTAAGCTGCGCGCACGACACGGACACGGACGAGAGGCGCGTTAGCGGCATGCAGGGCGGCCGATAGGCGGGGCGGAGACACGCACAAGGTGTACTGCATCTGCTCGTCGACCTCCATGATGGCGGCTTCGTTGCCGCAGCGGTAGCAGTAGTTGGGGGCGCTGAAGATGGTGACGACGTTGCACTTGTGCGACCAGTTGTACCCCTCCATGACGAGCTGGTGCGCGCGCGCGATGAGCGTGAGTCCGTTGGCGCGGTTGAACTGGTCCGAGATGTCCTGGCCGAAGGTGTAGCCTGCGCCGCGCGGCGAGATGCCCCAGCCCGAGCGGTCGTCCGGGTCGGACCAGAGCAGGTCGCACATGGCGCCCTCGTGCGGCACCTCCTGCAGGCGGTCGAAGCCGCGGATGTAGTCGAGCGTGTCGATGGAGGGCGAGAGGCCGCCGTGCAGGCAGAAGATCTGGTTCTCGACCACGGCCGTGAGCGGCAGGTAGTCGAAGACGTCCGTGAAGTACTTCCAGACGTTCGGGCTGCCGTACTTGCGCAGGCACTCGTCATAGAAGCCGTAGACCTGCGTGATCTGGCGCGACTCGTGGTTGCCGCGCAGGATGAACACGCGGTCGCGGTAGCGCACCTTGAGGCACACGAGCAGCGTGACCGTCTCGACCGAGTAGTACCCGCGGTCCACGTAGTCGCCCATGAATAAATAGTTGGTGTCGGGTGCGTGCCCGCCGATGCGGAAGAGCTCCATCAGGTCGTGGAACTGCCCGTGCACGTCGCCGCAGACGGTCACGGGGCACCGCACGGGTTGCACGTTCGACTCCTTCACCAGCACCTCCTTGGCCTTGGCGCACAGCTGCATCACCTCGTTCTCCGTCAAGGGAGTGCACCCCATCAGCTTGTCGCACCACGCGTCCAGCGTCTCGATCGACAGGTCGAACGGCGCGCTCATGGTGGTGGCGAGGGGGGCCGTGCTGCTCGAGACGACGCTCCTTCTCGGCTTTTGATTGTTGGTTTGTATGGAATAGCACACCAAGGATTCCCCGGATCCGCCTGCTCGATGGACTCGGTTCAGTGACACGGCAGTAGAGAGGGGAGGGACATGGCACTGGAGAGGGGGAGTGACGGTGAGCCACGCTCATCATGATGCGACTTGCGCTCATGGGATCATGAGGAGACTTGATGGCGACATGAAATCACTATCAAGGACAACCAGAGCGGCGTAGGAACCTCGACAGCGGTGTATTTTGAGCCTTCTCACTGCTGCTGCTTACTGCCTGCTGCCTTCTATCGGGACTGAGCGCCTTGTTCCTCGCTCCTCGCTCCTCTCTGCTCGCTGCCGCCTCGGAGCAGCGCTTGTCGACGTCGCCAGTGCGTCTACTGCGGGGACCGCGTGCGGCGCTCGAGCTCCAGCAGCGCCTGCTCTATCCGCCGCGTGATGGCCGAGTACAGCGCGCGCTCGCGGTCCTGTGTCTTCCAGTTCTTGCCGCCACCCATGACGCGGTCGGCGCCGTACTTGTCGAACAGGTCGTCGAACGAGATGGGCTCGCCCACCACCACGCGGATGTCCACGCCCGTCTTGGGGATCATGCTAATGAGCTGGTTCCTGCTGTTCTGCGGCATGACCTTCTCCATGTTGGCGTGGTAGAACGGGATCACGATCGGCCGCTCCTTGGCGCGCGCGATCAGCTTGGCCACGCCCCACTTGAGCCGGCCGATCTCCTCGCGCAGCGGGCTCGGACGGCCGCCCAGCGCTGACCATTGCATTCATCAAAGGTGAGAAGGTGAGACCAACGCGTCCGATACGAATGCATGGTGGCGATCGAGGGCTTGACGCACCCTCACGCTGCTCGATCTTGCCCTCGGGGAAGATGTGCACCCATCTGCCCTGCTCGACCTTCTCAAAGATGTCCGAGAGCATCTGCAGCATCACAGGACGCGAGCCAACACGTCAGTCTTCCAGCCACAATGCCCGACCGACCGTCCGTCGTCACAAAGCACACCTTGTGGTCAATGCCTCCGCCGCGCTTCACAGGCAGCGTCTTGGAGCCGAAGAAGACCGCCGACAGCAGCCGCCCCTTCGTGTAGCAGTACTCCTGGCTGCATTCACGCCCTGCGTGAGCTCACGAGCGGACAGCGCGCGATCCCCGAGCCAATGGACGCACCTGCAGAAGCTCCACCGGCCGTAGCGCGGCCACGCGTACTTCCAGGGCATCATGCTGCGTCCACGACGGTCACAGGTGAGTCCTCGTGCCCGGCAATGACCCCACGCAAGCCAAGCCGCGCACGTACGTGGCGATGATGCCGGGGTCGTCCACGGTGGCCGAGTGGTTCGAGACCGTGATGATGGCCTTCGAGGCGGGCTTGCGCTCGAGCTGCTCGATCAGGATCTCGCGGCCCTCGACGCGCGTGTCGTTCAGGCTGCCCAGGTACACCTTGGCCACGAGCGTGGCGGCCGCGAAGATCGGCCAGCGGCCCAGGTCGTGCAGCCACTCGGGGAAGACCTGCGCGCGCGCCTCCTGCGCCACCGTCGCGTACGAGCCGTCGCCCGCGTCCGCCGTCGGCGCGTCCACGAACAGCGCGGCCATGCCCACACCCGAGGCGGCCGCCACCGCCTTGACCGAGCGCCGCAGCATCTCCGCAGGCGGCTGGCGCTGACGAGGAGGAGGGGGGGGCAGTGGAGGGGAAGCGGACGACGCGGTGCTCGCTCGCCTATGTGACCACCGGCACCAAGGAAGATGAAATGGCAACGATGGATCGTCGTGGGCAACGCTCTGGATTTACGTGTGCGCCACACCAGAGTTGCGGTGGTGGGTGAGGACACTGGCGCGGAGTATGTGGCGAGCAAAGGGGAGCGAAACGTTCTGGATACTTTGCCGCGGGTCCGTTTCGGTTACTACTATCGTTTCTAAATACTGAATGCATGCGGTCGTGTCAAACATGAATGAATTGGCATTCGCGTCAATTAATTTCAATGTCGACTTTTCCATGCCAATTAAGAAACCCAAGAATGTATGTAGACTCACCTACCCACAAGAAGATCGGAATGTGTGCGATAGAGTTATAGAGTTTTTTTAGACAAACCGCGCTTGAAATCGAAGCAACTTCAGAGTAAACCTGGCGCAGCCAACTTTAGTACCACTTATCCTTTGTTTGTTCTCGCTTAGGTACGTAGAGTGGAGCTCTACGTACCTAAGTGAGTACAAATTCAAATGATAGAGGTAAAACTCGACGTGATGCCAACGTGCCAACCTTGCCAGGCGACGATGACGATGACGAAGAATTTGACGAAGAATGTGTCGCTTGTGACATCTACCATACAAACATCAAGACAATATTATTTTGGAGGGCCATTGTCCTGACGATCGTTGCTCACGTTCTCCACTCGGAGGGGTTGACTTGTTTTTTGTATGGGAAAATGGAGCTGACGATAAATTGTGTATACGCGACGGATCCGGATAAAAAACGTCGTAAAAAGGTATATAATTGGGTGGTTGGCTGAAAAAACGGTGGAGTATACACCATAATGGGTGGTTATTCGGATTCCGGATAGTTGATCCGGATAATCGTATACCAAGATATACCTACGATTGGGTCAGCGTCGTCGGCTGCACGGACTCAATGACCACAGGCAGGTCGACACTTTGTCCAACACCGCGCAGCACCGTCGTGTTTGGCGAGGGGTGCCCATCCGACCTGATTGGTGTTCACAGAGCTGGTGGAGAAGACGATTGATGAACGTGGACGCATTAGCGTTGTCGTTATGGACGTTAACAAGGCGGCGGCTGCATGTGCTAGGGGGGGCTGGCAGTTCATCGAGTGGCGTGCTCCCATTCGGTTGTCGGTGGAATGAATAATAGTGCGGTGCCTGCCGTTGGGAGCTCTGCGTCAGTGCGCACTTTGCTCGGTGCCGCTCACAGCAGTGGAGTTGGTCGCAGTGGCTCCAAGACATCGAGTCCACGCTTCACTCGCCGAAGTTCTCGTACATGTTCATGGCCTCGTCCTCCACCACCTTGTACGCCGCCTCGAGCACGTTTTGGACCTTGACGAGGGCCGCGGCGACGGCCATGAAGGCGTCGCCACCCGCGTGCTCTTCCCAGTACGAGTACTCGCCGCGCTGGGACTTGGGGTCGTCGGAGCTGACAAAGTCCGGCAGGTCTTCCAGGCCGGACGTGAGCGATACCCCGACGGCAACGAGCGTGCCGAGCTGCAGCGCGGACAGGAAATGCTGCGACGACTGGTAGAAGTACGCGGTCGAGAGCGTCCAGCAGAGCACCTCGACCAGCGAGCGGTAGAAGTGGTCTCGCCAGTTCTCGCGGATCCGGGTGAAGCGCGACTGCAGCGTCAGTCCGACGCGGCGCGTGGGCAGCCAGAGGCAGAAGAACTCGGCCGTGACCACGAACGCGACGCCAGTGCACGCGGTGAGCGCCGCGAAGTACTTGACGTCGTGCATGTTGTCCCACAGTGAGCGGACGACCACGACGCCCAGGTAGCCGAACAGCAGGTTCTTGATGAGCACCACCTCCTGCCCGTCCGTGGGCGCCTTGCCATTCGTGGGCACATCGAAGCCGAGGCGCTGCAGCAGGTCGCCGCCGCCCTGCTGGTTACGGATCACGCGCGCCAGGCCGCGCACAAACTGCAGCACGATCTCGTCGCAGACGGACATGACGGCGCCGACGAAGGTGCCGAGCTGGATCGCGAACAGCGCGTCGCCCGAGAGCGAATAGGCCGCGCACGACACGCTGAGCCAGCACGTGAGCTCGAGGAAGGACTGCAGCGTCTTATTCTGCCAGTTGAAGCGCGCGTCCGTGAAGCGCTGCACCAGAGCGCTGAGGATCATGGGCCCGGCGCGCACGGGGAAGCTGCCGCAGAAGCCCAGCAGCGCGTCCGACAGCGCGTCGCTCTCCCGCATGACGCGCGCGTAGAAGTCGCTGCCGCCCAGGATGTCCTTGCTCGACGCCGCGCTCGGGTACAGCACCTCGTAGTCGCTCTCCGAGTCGTCTTCGTCGACCGTCTGCATACCATTATTGGTGAATGGGAAAGGACGAGAGTCAGTCGGTCATTGCGACGGCCATCGTAACGCCCCGTTATCTAGTCGGGCAAGACGCTACGAACCGCTGGGGTGAGTCGTGTGCGCGCGTCCAGGCGGCCGGTCGGAGCGCGCGCCTTGGTCGCCATGCTGCCAGTTCTTCCTCCCGGTCTCCCGCTGTTAGTGTCGCCGGTCTTCTTCGTCCTTCTGGGAATTCTCCAGACTGCGGAAAAGCAAAACAAGGCCGGTCTTCTGGATCTGAGCGCTTGACTTTGAACCCAACGGAAGTGGGGATCGTCCAGTAGGTTGCGGGATGAGGGGAGTGAACGGCTGTTTGGGGCTTCTCTGCAACAGGTCGACGCGCTGAGAAATTCCCAGCATGTTTTCTCCAAGAGAGATCTGGCTCAAATTGAGCCGTCCAGATGGTTGCGAAATCAGGGTGTTGACTTCGCCCGGCGCAATCAAAAATCTCCAGACGACAGCACGAACGGGCACGTCGCATGAACACCAAGTGTCGGATCTCAATGTCGGATCTCAACCGAGGACCTGGGGGAAAGATCTCACTTGAACCAATGCATGCATCGCCCTCTCCACTGCTCAGGGGTGCGAATGTGGACTCTGAGCCAACGACATCGGTCCGTTCTAGTGTACTCGTGGTTATCTGGACGCAACCCAGTGGCCAATGCCATGCATCTATCAGACTCGGCACTTAGCTGGCTATGCATCATGTCTGGTCTAGAGCTCGCCGTGGGTCATGAAGGCGTCGACGACGCCGCAGTCGTCCAGGACGCCGAAGCCTCCGCGCGCGTCGCTGCTGGCAAAGTTGGCGGCGCAGATGCACCGGCCCGTGCTTTCGTCTGCCGAGCACGCCAACCGAATGGCAATGAGAATCCGACAGAGTACAAACACTTGAGCCTTTCGACCAGACAAACGCACCGCATCGGCCGCGGTTGTTGCAGACCGTGTCCTCTTTCGTGCCTGGCGTTGGAACCTGTACGCTGGTCACGACGGTCGCTGTCGAGTGCGTGAGGCCCGCAGGCGAGATGCTCATCGGCGGCAATGCCCCCGATGGCGAGTAGAACGTGACGGTCATCACTGAAGTCACGCGAGTGAACGATAGATCAACGCCTGCCTTTCACTGCACAACGATGACGACGGACGAACCGTTGCCAGTCGAGGTGCACGCCGAGACGCTCCCCGCCACGAACGAGACGCCGACGCTTGTGACACTGCCAGACACAACGGAGTGTGGGTTTTTGGAGCTGCAAGATTGAAGAGCGAGATGCCAAGGGCCAACGTACGTGATGAGGCTCTCGAGCGAGTACTGGACGCCTGCGGCGGTCGCTGTTGCAGGGATCGCGCGCGTGGTTTCGCCGCGAAACGACAGCGTGAACGAGCCTCCGTCGGCCGTGCAGCTCACGGTCTGCACCGTGTCAAGCTGCCCGGTTGTCCACGGATCGTCGCCGCTTGGACAGGGCTCTGCCAAGTACAGCAGATAGTCAGATCACCCAGTCATCCAGTGGAAGCGGCGGTGACTCTCAACGCACTGGCCGCGCAGTTGTAGCCCGAGTAGCGGACGCTCGCGCCACGGTCCTGGTACAGCTTGTCACAGTAGCAGCCGCGCACCATATCGGCTTCCCACGTCGCGACTGCGTTCGGGTCCACGCCGTACACGTAACCGGCGGACCCATACGCGGCTGTGGGCGTGAGCGCAGCCATCTCTCGCGCCGTGCGGCATTGCCCGCGGTCACTGCACATCTTGCCGTCCCCAGTCGGACACGACACTGACACCAGCACACGACAACAGCCACATCAGTCCACAGCACGGAGATTGGCATCCATCCGCTCGCAAGTGAGCCCGCACTTCGGTCGCACGCAGTACCCTCGAACCCCGACAGGCAGTTACATGCACCAGCGTCGTTGCACAGACCCTGGTCAGTGCGCATGGTGATGTTAGAGGGCTGCATCGATGAGTCAAAGCGGGGAAGTCACAAGCGTACGGCGTTGGAGCACTCGACGAGCGACAAGTGCGCCACGTTGTCTTCCTGCGCTTCCTCAAACCACGCACGGCCGGCGGGGCAGATGGGCTTGGAGCAGTCGTAGCCGGAGAAGCCGTTCTCACACACGCAGCGGTAGTTTGGCGCGCCAGTGCAACTGCCGTGACCGCTGCACACAATCTGCGACCCAGTGCCGGTGAATCCTGAACAGAGACGAACAAGCTTGAGCCGCATCCTTCCAAGGCGGACAAGCAGAAGGAACTATCGTCACGTACCGACACAGGCCGAGAGAGCGGTCGAGGCCTCATAGTGCCCACAGTCCTGGATGACTCCAGCGTTGCCTTGGCCTGCGCAGGCAATGTCCAAGCGAAACCGGTTCATCGTATGGAGTCAGTGTCTGCAGGCTCGCCCAAGAAGTGACGAGGAAGGAAACGCACCATCACTGGTCCCGAAGTTGGTCTGGCAGGAGCAGAGCCCCGTCAACGTGTTGCACTTGCCTCGCCCAGAGCACGGCAGCCACTGCATTGACACAGCAGCACTGCGTGAGACCTGTCTTGCTGGGAAGAGTACAATGATGCTTGGCACACTCGCCTCTTTGGTCCCGGTCCGCGTCGCGCTCTTCGCCCCATACAACGCCGCTACTCCATCTGCGAGGATACCACTCGATTACTCCTGCCCAGGTCACCAGAGACATCATGCCGCGTGCAATAGCCTACCCGTCTCGACTGACAGTGCGCTCGTGCCGCCAGACAGAGACTGGGATACCAGCCGCAGCGGCGGTACGTCCCCGTGCTCGAGTGTGAAGGTGATCATGGCCGACACGCCGTCCGAGTCGCATATCTTGCCGTTACTGCTGCCATCCAGCACCACCGCCACGTCTCGGATGGTGCTGAGAGCCTCCAGTGCAGCCTCCAGCGTCGCGGCTGTCTCCGTTGCGCTGTCAAGCGACCTGGTCGCCTCTCCACGGAAGCTGAGCGTGAAGGCGCCCGTGCAGCCGCTGCAGAGACACGAGAGCGCCTGCACCTCGTCCACTTGGCCCGTCGTGATCGGGTCGTCCCCGAACGCGCACTGCCGCAGGGAACAGTCGGCGCCAGTGTAGCCAAAGTCGCACACGCAGCCGAAGATGCGGTCGGCATCCCACGGAGTCGCGTACGCGGTCGTGTACAGCAGGTTGTAGTCGTTCCGCGTCGCGGCCGCGGTCCGCATACTCATGCACTTGCCGTGGCCGCTGCAGCTACTCCGACACAGCGAGAGCCGATTGCATGCGCCCCCCGCGAAGCCCACGTCGCACTCGCAGCGGCCATTGTCGCGGTTGCACGTCCCGCGGTTCGAGCACTCGCGCGCGACCGTGCGGATCGTGTCGTCCGCGGTGGCGAAGTCGATCCAGGGCGTGCCTGTCGGGCAGGTCCGATGCGCGCAGTCGAAGCTCGTGTACCCGAGGAAGCAGACGCACCTGGAGTTGGCAAGCACGCAGAGAACCATGTGCGCGCGTCACTGACTTTGAAGCGCGAAGTGCGGCAAGGGGATCTTCGCGCCAAGGCGATGGTGTGATGCCTCTCCTCTCGCGTCTATGCGCAGACGGCAGCGAGCAATCACTCACGTGTTGGAGCTCTGGCAGGTGCCATGCCCGCTGCACTTGGACGGGCAAGACGCATCGGCGAGCTGCAGTAGCAGCGCAAGCGCTAGCAGCACCCAGGCAGCCATGCTCGGCGCCGAGTCGAAGCAGTCCGCGCGCGGACGTCCAAGGGGCGTGCCACAAAAAATAGCCGCAGACCTCCACGCCGACAGCATTCACCGCCACCAGCGCGTCATAACGCCTCCGAGACTCGCTTTCAGTCTTCAACCAACGCATTAACCATTCACTGGCATGCAGTCCCTGCAGTTGCTGCAGTCGCGCCGGACCACCGGGTTGGATGCGGCGCCTTCTTCAATCAGTCAGCAAACCACCAGACCACGTTGACGATCGCGGGCGGCAAGCACACGCGCCCCGCCATGATGGCAACTGTGTCGGAAGTCGGTAATGCACCACCTGAATAGTGCTTGGCAGCAAATTACAACGGATAAAGAACGGGCGTGAGGAAAGCGCCGAAGTTTCAAAAATAAAATTTCAGAAATCTATCGCGCATTTTTGACCGCCGATTCCTCCCCTTCTCATTCGCTTGGACGTGCTGAAGGACGATCGCCACGCTGGTGGAGGCAGCGTCGCTGCGCAGCAGGACGATCGCCGCAGCGCTGGGGGAGGAATCGCTTCGAACGGCCGATCGACGATCACAACACGGCAAGCAACGCGACGTCGGAAGACCGCATAGGCGCTGGAAGATCGCCGCGCTGCGGAACGATTGCAACGCCGCTGGACGAAAGCTGTGTTGCTTGCCGTGAGCACTCGACGTTCGAGGCGTGGACGTCGCACAGTCGCATCGTTTGACCCACATCATATCGTCAGCAAGCCACCTGTGAGTTCATCGCACTGCTAGTCGTTTTTTTCTGAGTCCTGATGGTTGTTATTGCACATTCTCCCAGCGCTGTGATGTCGTCTTCCGAGTACTTGCCATCTGCCAAGTCGGAGGTCGAGGAGGTGGCGCCTCCTTCATCCATTCGAGCCAGCCGACGCGAGCCACCTCGGTCTGAATCTAAGGCCCACTGCAGCAGCTATCAAAGACCGAACGCAGAGCCTGTTCATCCGGTGTTTGACCCTGATTCCGACTTTGAAGAGATCCCTGTCCGCATGCCATCCCGAAGTCGCACGAGAAGCAGCACGCCTGCTCCACCACGAATTGTCGCGCCCCTGCCTGTGTTCAACTGCTCCAAGTACAAGAACCTGCGCGAGAAAATCGTGTCCGGACACGACAAAGCGATCGCTGAAAAGGTTCCCGAGTTCGGTGTCGGGTGCTACTTCGAGTCTTGGGATGAGTTTTATGCGACCTTCGAGTCTACAGCGAGCGGAACTACATCCATTTTCGAAAGCGGAACACTCAGACAGCGTCGACAAGCAACAAAAAGTACGTGACTGCTCGCTTCTGCGCATGGGCATGCTTCGCGCTTAACGCATTCGTCGCATCAGGTTTCGCAACGAAGACTACACCTACGTGAAGTTTGAGGTGGACGAGGAGCGCTTCGAACTTGCTCGCTGCGAGTTCTGGTGTACTCACCGATGCCTCGACGGTCCTCGCGGAAACGGGTTTCGAGAGCAAAAGCAGATACGCTTCACCGGATGCACGGCCGGGTTCATCGGCATCGTCAGCAGAAACAAGCGAGGGCGGCAAGTAGTTGTCGTGAAAAGCCAGGTGTGTTGATCTGCTTGTTGCCTATTTGGCAAACGATGAGTGCTAACGTTTAGCAGAGAGTTGTGCACAACCATCGCCTGAGCCACGAGATCTACGAGTACCTCAAGAAGAACAAGATCGTGCCGACCGATATGCTGGTCAAGAAGGTGAACAACATGCGAAAGATCTACGCACCAATGAAGCACCTGACAGACTTCATTTCGGGAGAGATTGGTACGTGCTGAGGAGATTCTGTCCATATCGATGCAATGGTGGCATCTGAAACAGCGCCATCGATGGTGCCTTGGAGCACCATCTGTACAATGGTGCGCGTCGTCGCTATTTCAGGCAAGCGGCTGAAGTTGATCATGAGTATGTGTTCAGGGCAGGAAGTCTCCAACCAGCAAGTCCGCAACTTCCTTCGATCGCGCTTCGGCGGTCCTGTTGTCGAGAAGAAGATCCAAGAGTTCGCGCAGTCATACGTGAACGTGGACGGCAACAAGTGCATGGTCATCCGAGACAGTGACCTCACGCTGTGCGGCTTGGTGTTCGTCAGTGCTGTTCAGTAGCGCGTGTACTCCTACTGGGGGGAGTGCCTGCTATTCGACTGGACTCACAGCACCAACAATGTCGGGTTCTACTTGGGTACGTGCTCATATTGCTCTGTCGTTGCATTTATCCTTGTATCTAACTTTCTGGCCGAAGGTGAGCTCATGGTCACGGCAGGCAACGGGAAGGGGGTCTCTGTTTGCGAGATGCTAGTCATGGACCAAACAAAAGAGACGATGAAGCGCTGCCTCGAGTTCTTCAAGTCTCTCGTCGACTACCAGAAAACGGAGACCTTTGTGATCGACAAAGATTTCACGGAGTGGGTGGTAATCGAGGAGGTGTTTCACAGTCGCGTGAGTTGGGTGGCCGTTCGCTTTGCTGCAATCTATGGCGCGGAGTCTTCCGCCTGCTGCAAGTAGGTTCTCCTCTGTCAGTTCCATGCCATCGCTGCGGTCCAAAAAAAGCTCAAGGAAAGGAAGTACTCGATCAAGACCAGTGATCGCGATCAGATCGAGGTCGGCTTTCGCCACGCGATGTACGCGAGCAAGACGGCACGATTTGAACGTCGCTGGAAGGAGCTCCAAGCCATGTGCGACGACGTCAGTCCAATGTTTGTCGACTACCTTAACTTGAACTGGTACGGGTGCCGCGAGATGTGGGCGAACTGCGAGCGCGGTCAATACTTCACGGCGGGTAATTCTACGAACAACCGACTCGAAGCGACGTGGAACCAGATGAAGACGCTGTTGAACCAATCCACCAGTCTGGACAAATGTGTGAGTGCGGTGCTGCTGTACCAGGGGATAACGATGGCGGAGCTGCGACGGGACCTCGTTGCAAGGCAGAGCCAGTCACGGTGGAGCTCGGCTGAGCTGTCCCCGCTCCAGCAAGTGGGCAACGTGGTCAGTGACTTTGCCTTCAATATGATCAAGCGGTCCTACGCCTCCTACCAACGAGATGTGAAGCAGTACGGCGTGGCACGGCTGACACGGTTGGAGGTGGAAGTTATCCATTTCGACGGCACATACCAAGTTCATGTTGGTGGCTCCGACTGCAACTGCAGTCGATTCAGTCGTCTCGGCCTGCCCTGCGCGCATATGATGTTCGTGTGGCTCGATGTTCTGAAGAAAGACTCGATCCCTGCCAGCGTCATCTCCAGCCGGTGGAATATGGTCGCGTGTGGAGAGCTGGTGGCACCTTTGACGGCGACGATTACTTGGAACCGCGCCATTCGAGACCAGTTGTGGGAGGAAGCCGCACCCAAGAAGCGTCGGCGCTCCGAGAAACCCGAGTTTGGATCGATGCTCAGCCCGTGCAAACTGATGAAGCGCGCTGTCTACACTACACTCAAGAAGTCAGAGCGGGCTGGTGGAAGGACGCTTGTGCGGTTGGACGTCGAGAAGCACAACATGGCCACTGCGATTTTGCAGCCTCTGATGGACGATCTCGTCAACTCGTCGTCAACTGTGTTCTTCGAGAAGATGAAGCTGTTGGAAGGTGCGACGGGCAAACTGGTTGCCGCTTTCGCAGCGCTTGATCAGCGTGGTGAACACTCGTCGGGCACAAATGATGATCATGCGCACCACTCGGCGAATGGTGACGGCGGGCACCATTCTGGAAATATCGGAGACGACAGCCGCAGCATTGGAGGCGGAGTGAGTACACGCAGCGGCAGTGACGACGATTCAGAGCTCGACGGGTACCTTAGCGACGAGGAACGGCCCAATGGGAGTGACGGCGGCGGCTTCGATGGAAGAAGCGAAAGCGGTGCCGAGCGCGATGCCAGCACTGACAACAACGGAATCGGATTTGGCCACCGTGACTGTGCGCCGGACTGCAGCAGTAACTTGGTCGGTGAGAGACTCGATCGTAGCTGCGACGACGACTTTGAAAGCGGCAGCGACCAAGACGACTATGGCAAGCTCGTGAGTACTCGCAACTGCGACAGAGAGCTGGACGTCAATGGCGCGGAACCCATCGGCGTTGACGATGCCTACATATCCGACGATGGATATGACTTCGGAAGCTTCGAGAACGACAACACATTCAGACCCACGGACATCGCATCCAGCGCCACGACGACCAGTCGTCAGGACGACGACGTCAAACCGGTGGCATCATCGGAGGCTAGCTGGCACGCCACAGGTGTGCGTGGATGGTCTGTGTCATCGCCGATACCTGAAATCAAAGGGTCAACGAGGGAGGTCAACCGAGTGACAGCCACAATGCCATTGACATAGCCGTGGAAGCTGCCACATCGCTTCACCCGCCGATTCAGACGGCAGAAGCGGGAAACACACTCGCCGACGCGAGCACCGATGCCTCCGGTGAAGTCATGAATAGCCAACAGCCTGGAAAAGAGGCGCAGCAACGACCAAATGGTGCTCGTGAACTCACCTCGGCAAACGAACCCACGAGCGGGCTCGACGATTTCAAGAGCGGGCTCGAGAAAGGCGTCGACGCAGCCGAACTGAAGGAGCTCGTGAAGATGGGTACCCTTCGCATCATCGCCCTCCCCAAGACCGTGCACTCCGGCCGCAAGAACAACCAGCGACGCCGTGGGTCGACAAAAAAGCTCGCGCTTCCACAACTCACGGTGCAAATCAGCACCGATGCCTGGGCCGACGGAGTCGATGTGAATCGAGTCGTCTCTTGGATTGAGCACTGCAGAAACCACGATCTTCTCGGAGATGGAATACGTGCGGTACCTATTGTTCTCACCAAGTTGGCAGACGCAGTGCGGTCCGTGAGTGCGTGGAGTATGCGGAAGCCGCAATTGGAGTGGTGTTTTCGCATGCGGTGATCGAGAATTGCACGCGAAAGATGGCTTCGTACCGCAAAGAGCTGAACAAGCGACGACGAAGCCAAGGAGAGCCGCCATTCAATGGGCACATCGCAGTTCGGATCAAAAAGTCGCTCCCCTTCTACGAAGATCGGCTCATCAACGCGATGCAAGACTTTCACACACTTCGACGCGCGTACAATGACAAATCCAAGACTTGCGAGTGGCTCCGGAAGGATTGGACAACAGAGCAAGCAAGTTTCGACACCCTCGCTGTCAGTGGCCATCTTGACTTCGAGATTGCGCAAAGCGCTCTGAGCGTCCTGAACGTCACGACGCTGTCAACCACGGTTGCAGTGACCGATAGTGACATGGGCATGTGCGATATCGCTGACATTGTCAGCTCCTTGATACCAGACCACTGGCTCTCGGATACTCCGACCACTATGATGCTGACCAAGCTGTGTGGAAGGTACCACAGCGCAGTTCTCATCAGCTCCCTTGCAGATGGAACATCAAGAGAGGGGCTCAAGACATGGAAACTGCCGCTGGTGACCGAGGAGCTGCGCGAAGAAGAGGCTCGCGCGGAAGGTTTGCCAAGGATCCTGAAAGCGTGGGCGTTGGTCGTTTCTCCCTGCCATGTCGGCGGCAACCACTGGACATTGGCCATCATCAACCTGGAGAAATTCGAGCTCTTCATTTACGACCCAATACAGCACGAGATCCAGATCGACGAGACCATCAATCGATGCCAGCAGTCACTCGTACCAATCGTCGAACAGTGGAGGAGGCGATATGCGAAGGCTTCGTCGCTGGAGTTCAAGGAGGTGACACGATGGTACACACACATCCAGAGAGGGCCGACACAAACGGACTCAAGCTCGTGTGGGGTGTTCACGATTGCAATGGCATGGTGCTACTTGGTTCACAGCCTCGATCACCCCCTGGCAAGATCATAAGGAGCTCTGACGCGAACAGAAGCCGATATTTATCGTCTCCGGTTGATGTGGCATTGCTTGTGTGCCACAGATATCCAGCTTGTTGTTCGTTCTCCTAACCAGAGGTCCTATGCAGAGACTGAAGCACTGTTGAAAGAGCAGATCGCAAAGACGCCTGCATGAAATGGTGCCTGTCGTCGCCATTGTGAGAATGGTGCACAGAGGCGCTACTTGCGTTGATACATACATCCATTTTGCGCTACGAGCCGACATCTCCATCTGAAGGCTTCACCTCCACGCCAACGGTCTTCATCAGAGTCTCCGCGTACGTGTTGAAGTCTTCGCCGCACGATATCGTCTCGTCCTCAGTACCAAGCATCCGAGCAGTCGAGCACGCCACGCTCAGCTCGATCTTGAGCTCCAGCTGCCGCTCGTACAAACTGGTCATCGCTTTGGAGAGATCCGAGCGTTGGCGCCGCACAAAGTCTCGCATCTCCTCGATCTCTCTGATTCGGGAGAGCACCATCTTGCGCAACAGTGAGATCACGACGATACCATCCACCGTGTCCACCGTGTCCAGTGAGGAGGTACTCAACGAGCCCTCTGCAGCAGGGCGGCTGCGAATCGAGGCGGTGGCCGGCGAAGACGGCTGCACTTCGGCACTTCTTCTTCGAAAAGGGCGTCCTCGCGCAGGGCTCGAACTCTCGCAGTCGCTCGCTTGTGATCGGGTGCATTCAGAGGTTGTACAGGCTTGTGCCCCCAGAGTGTCGACGGACGTCGTCCCTATCGCTGTCCTCTGGCACTTGACTGGAGCGGAGTTCTGGTCTCCATCCTGCCGACGCTTCGCCTTTCCTGCCCGCTTGCTGAACTGGGTGTGATGACGCAGTCCGTTGTAGTTGGCATTGCGTCGCCACTAGCTCTCGCACCTGGCAGCCAGAGCACGCGTCGCCGCCAGTCTCCATCCTTGTCGGTGTCCTTCTTGTGTCCAATATATTTTGCATTCGATCTCTATTTTATGTCAGTGTAAATTACATCAATAGGGGACGATTGTTTACGCATCCTCTAGGAATAGGGCAATGGGTAGGGGTATTGTTGACGAATCCTCGAGGAATAGGGGGCCATCAGCCAATGAATGGCGACCGAAGCAAATCAGATCTAGCCGCAGGTTTAGAAATGAATGTGTTTTCAGAATGCAATCAATTGTGAGGAATGTAAGGTTTAATAAAGTGTTCGGTATAAAACCTTGTTCGACCGAAATGAAAAAAAAAACTAATATAGAAAACCTTATTCAAATTCTGGAGATCTCTCATTTCCGATGCAGCTGTCCAACTTGAAGTATACATATTTCAAGTGAAGGGCGTCAGGGTGGCAATCACTCTGATTCGTTTTTCGCCAATCAGGACCGCGATCGCTCAACACCGGCGCGGGCTGATTGGCCAACGTGGCACCCCGCATCTATTAATATATCCCTCGCTTTACCGACCGATGCTGATTCGCATCCCCCTTCTCCCAAAGAGTCTCTAACGCTCTTGTCCCACCTTTTCCCTCCTTCAAAAGACCTTATTCCCAGGGATTCACACAGTGGTCAGAAACCGCCCGTCGTGTGTCAAGTGCAACGCCTGACTATCGCATGGTTGCACCTCAACGCGGACGGGCCCATACTTTACGAGTCTCACCACAACAGAAAAGACCGTGCGCGGCATCAAACCACCTCGCGTCGCCGTCTCGAAGCAGCGTCCGGCCGCGCCATCCACGCCGCCGCCCCCCCCAACTGCTTCTTCCGCCCTCGTCTTCGCCCAAGGGCTCGACACGCGAGGCGTCGACGGTTCGAGCGGTCGCGACCGCACCACAGACCGCCCAGTAAGTATAGAACTGCGCGGAACGCGGCATCTGAAGCAGGAGAAAGGCCGCATTTGCTAGTCTCCCGAGGAGAAGAAGAAGCAGAAGAAGAGGTCGAGATGAACGGCGACGCGGCGCCGTACGACTACTTCACGTCGCCCGCGAACGCGCAGGCGGTCGAGCTCGAGTTCAGCGCGATGCGCGACGCGTCCGCCGGCCGGCGCAAGCTCACGGGGCTCGAGGCCGGCGGCGGCGCCGAGAACATCATGTACGACTACGACCTGGTCATGATCTTCCCGCTGCGCTCGGGCGGCGAGGAGAAGGACCCGGACGACTTCACGATCGACCGCTTTGTGCGCCTGCTCACGGGCAAGGACGCCGAGCGCAGCCAGGACCGCGGCCGCATCGTGATCGACCCCTTCCTGCGCGTGCTGCGCACGGCGCGCTGCTTCCTGGACGACATGGGCCGCGACACGATCATGAGCACGGCTCACGAGCACAGCGAGAAGGCCGAGCAGCAGCGGCTGCAGACCGAGGAGAAGATGCTCGAGAAGGAGTACGAGAGGTTCGTCGGGTCCAGGGCCCCGGCGACCGAGCAACGCTTCTGCGAGCTCGTTGCGACGGCTATCGCGCGCCGGGTTCAGCTTGCGTGCGGCCTGACGACGCGCATGTTCCGCAGCTGTGACGACGACGAGGTGAGCCGTCACCAGGATCCCTGCTTGGCCAAGACGCATATACTCACTGCTGCGTGCTGCTGCTTCTACTAGATCATCATGACGATCAAGGCGGACGACAACGACCTCCGCGTGGAGGCAGACCGCACCGATTACCTGCTGCAGGTGAGCAATCGTCCGTTCGACCAGAACGTGCACTCGGACAAGATCCGCGCTCTCCAGCGCGAGATCGGCCGGACCGAGTGGCAAAAGTCACTCGACCATCTCCAGAAGGCTCGTGGCTTCGCAGACGAGGTGTCGGACGCCCCGGAGATGGATCCGTTGCTGGTGTCGTGCGGCGAGGAGTTCCACCCGCAATTGCACAAGGCGCTGCTGGAGTGGGGGCATACGGAGGCGACAGATGGCCTCTTCGTCGAGGACGACCGCTTCCGTATGTACAAGCCCACGCCGCTAGCAGGCTTCTGGATGAGCCTGTTTGCCATCCACTACGACCCGATGACGTACTTTGCGCCGTTCGCGGACTACCGCCACGAACCCGTCTACCAGCCGTACTTCCGCCGCTATCCGATCAAGTGGGGCGACAAAAAGGAGGAGACGTTGTTTACGCAGAAGGACCGCATTCGCCTCGTCGCCAGCATCGTGCAGCGACATATCAACACGGACGCGTTGGAGGCCTCCGAGTTCCTTGTCTGCGAGATGTTTGCGCTGCACGACCGAGCCGCGCTCGCGGAGCTGCGCCGCACTTGGGCGTTGAACTGGAAGATGGTGTCACAGCCGCTGCACAAGATCCGGTTCTACTTTGGCGAGAAGATTGCCATCTACTTTGCGTGGCTCGAGTTCTACACCAAGATGCTGATCTTCCCGACGATCGCCGGCATCATTACGTTCGGATATCTCGAAGGGAAGCGGCTGGAGACGGGCGAGAACCAAGGCTACATCCTGATCGCGTTCGCGGCCTTCGTCGTCATCTGGTCGTCCGTCTTTTCCGAGTCGTGGAAGCGCAAGAACGGCATTCTCGACGCGCTCTGGGGGCTGCACGGCTTCCACGCCGCGTCCCGCTTCCGCGCTCAGTTCCGCGGCACGAAGAGCTACAACCCGATCACGGACGAGGAGGAGATGACGTTCGAGAGCAAGGCACGCCGCCGCCGCGCGTTGGGCATATCCATTCTGGTCGTTGTCATCATGGTCGGGATCGTGCTCGTGGCGCTGTTCGCGCTCTTCCTGCTCAAGCACTGGATCAACAACACGGATCACCTCACAGAGCACAACATTGACCTCAAGTACAAGAGCGCTCTGACGCTGTGTGTGACGGGAGCCAACGCGATCCAGATCTTGATCCTCAATACCATCTACCGCGGCGTCGCCCAGAAGCTGAACGAGTGGGAGAACCACCGCACGGAGAGTGAGTTCGAGAACCACCTCGTGATCAAGGTGTTCCTGTTCCAGTTCTGCAACTCGTTTGCATCCTTCTTCTACATCGGGTTCGTCAAGCGCACGGCGGAAGGCACGTGCTTGTACGAAGACGACTGCATGATGGAGCTGCGGGACCAACTCCTGGTGCTGTTCCTCATCCGCATCGTCGTGGGCAACACGCTGGAGGTGGTGATCCCCGCACTCAAGTACCGCTACCAGATGTTCCGCGAGCGCAAGGCGCTGGGCAAGGCTGCGTCGCACAACTACATCGAGGAGCAGGCCAAGCTCGTGCCGTACGAAAGCAACGAAGCGTTCGAGGACTACAACGAGATGGTGATCCAGTATGGATTCATCAACCTGTTCGTGGTCGCGTTCCCGCTCGCGCCGCTCATGGCGCTGCTCAACAACGTGCTCGAGGTCCACGTCGACGCTGTCAAGGTCCGTTTTCTCTTGTTCAGCCTGCAGACCTCCCCCTTGTCCATTGCCGACTCACTTGTTTTCACTTCTGCTCCTCGCAGCTGTGCTACGTGCATCGCCGACCGTTCCCGCATCCGGCCAAGGACATTGGCGTATGGTTCTACATTCTGCGCGTCATGACATACGTGTCGCTGGGCACCAACTGCGCGCTCATCCTGTGGACGTCAGACCTGTTCGCGTCGATGGGCGGCACGGCCAAGGTGCTCGTGTTCGTCGTGTCGTGCCAGGTCTGCCTCCTGCTGGCCGTTGTCATCGAGCGCACCATTCCGGACACGCCGCTACACCTCAAGCGGCTCATGGAGCGCTACGACCACATTGTGAACGTCGTGTTCAAGGGCATGAGCGAGGGCGACGACTCGCACCTGAACGAGATCGCCGAGCGCCTGGACGTGACCATCCACCCCAACGAGCTCTGGGAGGACCGCCACTACTGATCAGCCTGCCGTGAGGAGGAGTGCATGCCGCCTCTGAGCGATGCTGGCTGCATCCATCACCTGGCCCATGCCACAGCCATTCGCGCGCGTCACAGAGTTGCGCACGTCACAGATGCCTTGTTTCCTGCACTCAACCGATCCTCTCTTTTAAACTATAACTCCGCACTGGGCACGGGATTCCGGGAGAAGTAACTGGACTCGTCTTGCGAGAAGTAACACAAAGATCCAAGAAGTAGCGCTAACATCTGAGACGAAGACCTGGCACTTTTCGACTCAGGGGACGAGCAGTCGAGAAGGGCGAGCTTCGCGCACGAGCACGACGAGTCCAACAACAAAAATCTCAGATAAACCAAACACAGCACCCGTCGCCAGCCTCGCTGACTAGCTCGCAGCTGTGCGCTCCGGTTCGCTCTCGCGAGCCACCGCATCGCCACCTTTTTGACGTGGTTCCATCGTGCATGAGTCGACTCGAAGATGCAGCAGGATAAAAAAGTGACCCCCTCCGGAGTGACAAGGAATCCCGGAATCCCGGAATCCCGGAATCCCGTGCCCAGTGCGAAGTGGCCCAGTTCATGTGGCGTCATGTGGACCACATCGCTCAATAATCCGTCCAGCCCAAGAAGAGGGTAGGAGACATACAAATTCCAAGTTTATTTCCATCCTCTGGCTTTCCGAGAAGAGTGAGCACAGCGAAGTGGCCGCGACCGGGCTCATTCCTGCGGCAAGGAGCAGGATGGAGGCGCGGCGCGGCAGCAAGCGCGTGGAGCAGCGCGGGCGGTTCACCATCACCGAGATCATCCCGGGCTCCCCGCTGTCCCCGCCGGCGGCGGCGGCGGAGCCCGAGGACGGCGAGGACAAGAGTCCACTGCGTCCCGAGGCGCTCGAGCGCGCGCCAGCGGCGGCGGCGGCGGCGGCGGCGGCGGAGGCGGAGGAGGCGGACGACACGGACGCGGAGCCCCGCGAGGAGCCGGCACCGCTGTCGAACGCGTCCAACAACGAGGTGCCCGTCGCGCACGGCGTCATGACGCCCGACTCGCCCACGCTCGCGCCGCAGGTCGGTGGACTATAATGGGGCGACTAGCGATGACGACGACGACTCACGGGGCGGCCGTGTGGACGCAGGCGGACGCAGGCGTCGTGCCGACGGAGCCCTCGTCCCAGGACGAGTCGCCGCCCGAGCGGCAGACGCAGTACAAGCGCCTGGCCGACCGCCGGTAAGGCACTCGCTCGCTCGGCGTGACCAGCTCGGCTCCGCGCCGCCTCTGTGCTGACCGTCGGCTGTGGTCTGTCGCTTTAGTGTCAGGCGCAAGGGCCGCTTCACGATCATTGAGCTCGCGTCTGACTCGCCCACGTCCCGCAAGGCGTCAGATGAGGTGCGCGCCGCCCCACTCCCTTGCTCCCCGCCCTCCCTTGCCCCGCCGCTCTAACGACCGACCGGTTGCAACCGCCAGTTTGACGGGACGCCTCCCCCGACCGCGCGCTTCACGCGGAGCTTCACGGCGGCGTCCACGACGTCCAAGAAGCTGGCGGCGGACAAGCACCTCTACCGCGTCGCGCGCTCCATGACGCGGCTCCGGGAGCCGCACGTCCCTCGGCGCTCCCGCCTGCGCAGCGAGAGCCCCATGCGCGCCAGTAGCGTGAGTATGAGCGTCGGCAGCGCGCTCAGCAGCCGCAACTCGATCGGCGCCTTCGACTCGGACGTGTACGGCGCGCGGATCCCGCTCCTGGAGCGCAACACGAGCGGTCAGTCCGTGGCAGGGTCGTCGCAGATCCCCAGCAACGCGTCGATGCTGTCGATGCTGCCGCAGCAGGAGGCGCTGGCACCGACCGCGGCCATCCCAGCGCAGTCCCCGCTGTCGGCGACTGTCCCCGCTAGCCCGGCCTTGTCGTCGTCTCGCTCGAGTCCCGCCTTCTTTCCGAGCGTGGAAGCGAATGGCGCCAGTCACGTCATGCAGCAGCAGCAGCAGCAAGCAGCAGCTGTGGACCCCGCCCACTCCACGGATGCACAGCGCAACATCGGCCTGCAGAGCACGATCACGATCTCCGCCGCGCAGTTCCTGCATCAGCAGCAGACGATCGCGTCGCTGATCCGCCAGCAGCACGACCTGAAGCAGATCATTGCTGTGCTCCACGAGCAGCAGCAGCAGCTCATGACAATCCCCGTGCAGCTGAGCGAGTTGAAGCGCGCGAACGCCCAAGGGTGAGTCCTTCGAAGTAGTTGCTGCTGGATGAGCGGGCATGACTTGATGACTGACCAACGAGCGCTTCGTGTGGTTATGATGGTGCTGCAGCGATGCCAGAGACGAGGAATCGGTACGTGGTGTCGAAAGCCGAGATCCTACGTGACTTGCATCGTACTGACGTGACATCGCTGTCCTCTCGTTCCTCATTTGCTCAGAGAGACCTCTACAACCAGTTGGACACGCTGTCGCGCACCAACGAGTCGCTGCAGACGCTGCTCAACCAGACGGAGCAGGACGCCAACCTGCGCGGGCTCGAGATCGAATGTCTGTCCGAGGAGAACGACGAACTGCGGCGCCGTTGTGCGCAGCTAGAGTCGCGCTACATCGCCGAGCGCAAGCAGTCGTTCATCCTCGAGGAGGAGTTGCAGCGCCTGCGTATGATGACGCTCAACCACGAGCTGCAGGAGCGGCTCACCAGCACCGGCGTGAGCGAGGGCGAGGCGTGAGCGGAGGTCTACAGCGGGGGCGCTCCGACGCCGAGGCAGGTGTATGGCCGAGCTGGCGTCGCTGCGTCTGCGGTTTTGCTTGTGGTGTGACCCGAAGTTAGGCGTCCACGTAAAGGTAAAGTGCGGCGCCTGGGTAATTTCAACTTTTTTGCTTTAGTGAAGCGATCCCCATCGATCTTCGACCGCTGGCTCGGCTGCTACGACTGCGAGCACACGACGATGAACAGGACGATGGCGAGCAGGAACGCGATGGAGCACATGGTCGCGAACACGGGGTGTCGGTGCCGCCGGTTCGTGACCTTGATGAGCTGGTCTGGCGGCTGGTCCGCCGCGTTGGTCGGGATCCTCGCGTCGATCGGCCACGCGCTGCCCTTGTCCTGCCGATACGCCACCACAGGGTCAGGGCAGTGAGTGACAACGCGCATTCCCTCGTGGCAAGTAGACGCACTGGGCTCGTCGCGTCCCAGTAGTCGGGCAGCACGGACGTGTCGATGGCGGTGGGGTCTCCCGCGCCGTCCACCGGCTCGCATTCCGCGCGCTTTGCCCCGCCGCCACCTGCCACCACCAGTAGCAGGCAGAGCGCGAGCACCACCGCCCGGTGCATCCAGCGCGCCGGCATCCTTCCAAGTCTCGAATCGACCGCAGTGAACGACCAGAGGAGCCCAGCGTCGACTCTGCGCCATTTTTGGCGCGGATGCCGTGGAACTGGCGTCTGTGGCGCTCGTGCAGGGCGGCGGACAGTCCCGGACAAGTGTAAATATAGCACCACGGGTCCACACGAGCGTCGGTTGTGCCCCACATCAGCGATATGCTGGCCACCCCAGCGAGAGTGACCAGGTGTCCATTTGGTGGTGGAAGTGCTGTCTGAGAATGGGTACATATCGAATATCAGTACGTTGCCCAACTGTCTGAGGGTTATTTCTGTATGGAGCGAGTGTAAAGTCACTTGTATCTACTTATATACGTTACACATTTGGTCTACATCATCTTTGACCAATGACATGCCAGACTTGATCATAATTATCCGCCATTTCAGCCAATCATCTGCGTTCGCGCCTCGCGGCCATCGAAAGCGCGCGCGTTGGCGGGCTTCCAGACTCCGGCGCTTCGGTCACTCGCGCTTCCTTCCGGCCGCTGCGACTCCTGTGCGGCCTCTCAGCGCCTGCATCTGCCTCGATCGCCCCTTTCCCCACTGCCGCCGCGCCTCTCTGAGTTCTGGGCACCATGGTGGCGAGCGTCTTCCCGGAGAACGGCGACGAGTTCGACGCGTCGGCGTTGCTGGCCATGCAGAAGGTCGAGGACGAGGAGCGCGCGCGCCGCGAGAAGGAGGAGGCCGCGGCGCAGGAACCGGGCGAGGATGACGGCGTGGACGCGTCTGCCAAGCTTGCCAAGCTGGACACACTGCTGGAGAAGGCGGGCATGTACTCCAACTTCCTGTTCTCCAACATGGCGAGCGCGACCACGGTCGGGAACGCGTCCGACAACGAGGAGGAGGAGGAGGAGGAGGAGGAGGAAGAAGAGGACGACACAGCGCGTGGCTCGCGCAAACGCGGACGCGGCGACGCTAAGAAGCCCCGCGGACGCAAGAAGAGCAAGAAGAGCGGCGATGGCGCCGCCAAGCTGAGCAAGATGCAGCGCGAGGCGCAGCAACAGGCGCAGCAGACGCGCGCGGCCTTCAAGCAGCCGTCGCTGCTGACGGGCGGCACGCTACGTGACTACCAGCTCGAGGGCATCCGCTGGCTGTGCAACCTGTTCGAGAACGGGCTGAACGGCATCCTGGCGGACGAGATGGGTCTCGGCAAGACCATCCAGGTGATCGGGCTGATCGCGCACCTCAAGGCGCAGGGCGTGCGCGGGCCGTACCTGATCGCGGCGCCGCTGTCGACGCTCATGAACTGGGCCAACGAGTTCCGCAAGTGGGTGCCGAGCATCAACATCGTCGTGTACCACGGCAACAAGGTGGCACGCCGCGCCATGCGCACCAAGCAGCTGCACAAGTCGCGCCGCTCGGATGCCGACTTCCCGGTCATCATCACGTCGTACGAGATGATCATGCAGGACGCCAAGACCTTCAACAACCTCGGGTTCGTGTGGAAGTATGTCATCATCGACGAGGGCCACCGCCTCAAGAACATGGACTGCAAGCTCGTGCGCGAGCTCAAGCGCGCGCGGTCCGAGAACCGGCTGCTGCTCACGGGCACGCCGCTGCAGAACAACCTGACGGAGCTATGGGCTCTGCTCAACTTCATCCTGCCCGACGTGTTCGACGACCTTGAGCTGTTCGAGAGCTGGTTCTCCTTCGCGTCCGTCAACACGACGACGGCCCACCCGGACAGCGAGCAGGCCGGGCTGCTCACAGGCGACAAGCGCGTCGAGATCGTGTCCAAGCTGCACGAGATCCTGCGTCCATTCCTGCTGCGCCGGCTCAAGAGCGACGTGGTACAGGACATGCCGTCCAAGACGGAGATCTTCGTCTACTGCCCCATGACGGCGCTACAGCGCGAGTACTACACGCTGATCATGAACCGCACGCTCGAAGCGGCCATGGAGGCCAAGTACGGCAAGAAGATCTACCGCACCATGCGCGCGAGCTTCAAGACGTCCAGCCTGCGTAACCGCGCCATGCAGCTGCGCAAGTGCTGCAACCACCCGTACCTGTTCGACGAGCCGACGGACAGCAACGGGCAGCTCGAGACGGACGAGCGACTCGTGCAGGCCTCGGGCAAGCTCGTTGTGCTGGACCGCATGCTGCGGTCGCTGCGGCGCGAGGGTCACAAGGTGCTCATCTTCAGCCAGATGACGCGCGTGCTCGACATCCTCGAGGACTTCCTCGACCTGCGCGGCTACTCGCACTGCCGCCTGGACGGCAGCACCACGCTGGACACGCGGCAGCAGCAGGTGGACGCGTTCAACAAGACCAAGGCCGGGTCGGCCGCGGTCGCGGACGACGACAGCATGTTCTGCTTCCTGCTGTCGACGCGCGCGGGCGGGCTGGGCATCAACCTCGTGTCGGCCGACACGGTCATCTTCTTCGACTCGGACTGGAACCCGCAGCAGGACAACCAGGCGCAGGACCGGTGCCACCGCATCGGCCAGACGCGGCACATCGCCGTGTACCGGCTCGTGACGGAGAACTCGTTCGAGAACCGCATGCTGCAGCGCGCGTTCGACAAGCGCAAGCTGGAGCGCGTCGTGATCCAGCGCGGCCACTTCAAGCAGCAGGTTGGCTCCACACCCGACGAGGACGAGCCGCCCAAGGCGCTGACGAACGCCGAGCTGGAGGAGCTGCTGCGCGACGACGTGCTGCTGCGCGACGGCGTTGAGAGCGGGGGCATCGGAGACGCCGAGCTCGCGCAGATCCTGGACCGCGACCTCGTCGTGCGCAGCTTCGCGACGGCCAAGGAGGACGGCAAGCCCGACGACGGGCAGCTGCTGCCGACCACGGGCAAGGGCTATGAGGTCGTCGAGAATGCGTCGGCCGCCACGGGCATGGAGAGCTTCTCCTAGCCCACGCGATATCGTTCACCGTTAATGCACAGGCGAGGCCTCCATTCCGCCCTCCCGCAATGATCATGCATTGAGCGGTTCACGTTGAACCCGTCAACTGTGAAGTGGGCCACTTCAAGTAGCGGTGGCTTCTTTTCAGCCAATCCGATCGCTTTCCTGTGCCCGCCCTGATTTCTGCCACCCCCTCGAACACAGCGCGGTCCTCTAATCAGAAACCCCCGCTACGTGTCCCTCCGTCGTGCGGTCGCCGGGTCGGATTTTGTCCAATCCCCGCTCGCGACGTTGCAAAAGGCGCGGCGCGGTCCGCTCACACAACACTCAAGCTCAGTCTCGGCTTTCCGACCGGTTTCCCCAAGGAGAAAGGCCGCCCTCCCCCATTCGACCGCCTTCCCCATGTGGACCGTGCTCTTCGGCGACCAGGACGCGGCGGCGACCGAGCACGGAGACGCCGGCCGTGTGGGGGCCGACGAGGAGCCTGGCAGCGCCTCTGCGGCGCGCCGGCCGCCGGTGATCGAGAGCAAGCCGGCCGTGCCGCCCTCGCCGGCGTCCACGGCGCCCACGACGCCCTCCCCGCCCGGCTCGAGGCGGCCGGCCACGCCTCCCCCGTCGACGCCGGAAGCCGTTAGTGGGACGTCTACGCGCCGGCTGTCGACCACGCGCAGGCCCAGCATGGAGCCGGCGAACGACGAGGACCAGTCGGCCATGGGCATGCTGCTCAAGCGCATGAACCGGCTCATGCTCAAGGTGGGCGAGCACGAGTTCGAGAAGAAGACGCTCGTCGACGGGGTGCGTTGGTTTGGATCTCGCGGTTGGTTAAGGCGGAGACGTGCGAAGCTAACCCGATTGATGCGCTGCAGATGGAGAAGGAGCGCGTGCGGCTGCAGGAGCAGATCCACGACCTGGAGCGGCAGATCGAGGACCTCAAGGACCAGAACGTGCAGCTGCAGTACAAGATCGAGTACGCGTCGGACCCGATGCTGCTCGAGCGCCTCCAGGACGCCACCGACATGAGGTACGGTGCCATTACCGGGTCAGCAAACGCCGTGGATTTATTCACCATCGTGTCTGATTGCATCGGGGACTCCTGCACAGAGATGCGCTGACTGAGGTCAAGAAGCAGCTCGAGCGCGAGATCGAGCAAAAGGACCGGGAGCTGAAGGAGTGCAAAACCGCACTTGATGCCAAGGACGAGGAGCTGGCTCGTGCCAAGAGCGAGCACGACGAGCGTGTGGCAGAACTTGAGGCCGAGTGCGAGCATGCAAAGCAACAGGCGCGTGACGCCGAGAGGTGAGATACGCTGCGAATGGGTTTCCACTCGTGTGTATTGGAGTCTGACATGGCTACCGGTTCTGTGTCGTGTGGTCGGTCATCAACGCAGCCATGCGCAAGAGGCTGTCAGTGCGTCGTTCCAGCACCAACTCGAGGAGAAGGATGAGTTGGTTGAGTCTTTGAGAGACGCTCGCGATGCTCTTGAGGCCCAACTGGCCGACAAGGAAGAGCAGCTGAAGGAGAGCCGCATGGAGGCCCAAGATGTGGCCAGCAAGCGCGATGAACTCTCTAGCCAGCTGTCTGTGCTGACGGAAAAGAACGGGCAGCTTCAGGAGCAGGTTGATCGCATTTCTGGCGAGCAGTACGATGTGTCTGCTGCTCAACACACCCGCGTCGAGGAGCTTCTCGCTCGTGAACGTGAGCAAGCTGAAACGATCTCGAAGCTGACGCAAGAGCTCGAGGACTACAAACACGACTGTGCGGGTTTGTGGCAGCACAACGAAGACCTGAAGCAGCAGCTGGAGGCCATGGCTGCCAGCTTCCACGCCAAGGAGCAAGAGGTTCAGGCGAGCACCCCGTCGGAGCAGTCGACGTTGTTGCAAACCCAGGTCAGCGAGCTCGAACATCAACTGGAACTGCTTCAGCAGCAACTTGACGAGAAGAACCAGGCGTTGTCTGCCGCCCAGTGGGAGCACGCAGCGAATGAGGCGACTCCTTTGAATGACTCGCCCTCACCCGACGGAGACAAGTACGTGGTCCATTCATGTCAATTGTTTCTGAATGAGGTCTCACTTTGATGCTGCTTCCTTTATCATTTAGGCGCGAGTGGGAGAGCGGAACGATCCATATGCTGACGGACCAGGTTGATGCTGCTCAGCAGGAGCTGTCGGACGCAATGGAGCTGAATCTGCACTTGAGCAACCGCAACACATGGCTCGAGGAGCAGTACAAGCTTCTCACTGCTGGGGAAGGCGCTGCCAGTGACGAGGATGAAGGCGCGGTGCTCGTGCCTGCTGGCGACGCTTTCTTCGCGAACGGGGATGTTCATGACAACCACGAGCAGCTCCTGAGTGGTCAGGATGAGATTGTGGAGCTGCATCAAGTGATCCAGGACCGCGAGCAGAGGATCATGGAGCTTGACAACAGCTACGGGGCCGTCGTCCACGAGTTTGAGCAGCTGAAGGCGCTGCACAACGAGCTCGTCGAGGTCAAGCAGATCGATGAAGGAACGATGACCCAGCTGACGTTCGACCTGAACGAGGCCACGGCGTTCATCGAGCAACTGCAAGAGACGAACGCGACCTTGTCGCGCGAGGTAGAGGAGCTGAAGCAGCAAATCGACGAAGCTGCTAGCTCGCAGCACGTGGTGAGTCACCGCGATGAGGAACAAGTCCGCGCGCTGGAATCCGAACTGTCGCGTCTGCAGCACGAACACCAATCGCTGGCAATGCAGCTTGCTGCCGCCCATGCCGATCTCAGCGAGAAGAACCAGGCTTTGGAGCTTGCGCATCGGGAATTGTCGGAGCTCCGCGCTCACAATGATTCCTACGCCCAGGAGTCATCGGAGCGTCTCCATGCGCTCGAGAGCGAGCTTTCGAGTACCAAAGACGCGCTGCAAGAGATGCAGGAAGAATTTGCCGAGTCGGAGAACTCCAACCTGCAGCTCGGGATCGAAGTGGAAGAGTTGAAGGACCGGTATGAGGCGGTGGTCAAGGATAAAGAATCTGCAGCCCAGTCGATCCAGCAGCAACTCGACCAGGCGAATGCTGCGGTGAAGAAGCTGCACTTGGAACTCTCTGCGGCCAAGGAGGCCCTCGTGTCTGCCCAGTCAGAGAAACAGCAGACCGAGGATGCTGTCGCTGCGAAGCTGGAGCGTGCTCGCCTTGAGTTGGAAGCGATGACGGCGGAGAAGAAGCGTATCGAAGAAGACATTGCTGGCAAGATGGAACGCATGCGTCACGAGCTGTCGGCGATGGCGGCGGAGAAATCCCAGATCGAAGAGGAGGCTGCCCAGAAGGTTGAACACGCGCGTCATGAACTCTCTGCGATGGCAATGGAGAAGCAGACAACGCTGGACGAGATGCAGCAGCGCCACTCCCAGGTGCTGGAGGAATCCAAGCGTTCGTTTGAGCAGGAGAAGCACGCGCTCGAGCAGCAGATCCAGAACTTGCACGAAGTGAGTCAGGAGAACATGCAAGGTTCGATGGAGCTGCAGGAGAGGCTGGAAGAAGTCGAGGAGGAGCTTGCGCTGTGCCGGTCGCAGTTGGAGGCATCGAATGCGGATTGTGAAGCAGCCAAGCGGACGGCTGAAGAACTGGAGCGCGCTTCTCACGAGGCGCAAGCTGTGCGCGGCGAGCTTGAGCACCTCAAGCAGAACATTCAGCAACTGAGCGTCACTAACGGCCAGCTGAAGCAGAGCAACGAGGATCTTTCTCAGCAGCTCAGCGTCGCCCAGAGTGAGCGCGCAAAGCTGGAGAGTGCGCGGTCCCTAGCAGCAGCACTGGCGCAGCAAGCGGAGGCGTCTGCTTCTGATCTGCAGCGCACGAATGAGGAGCTGTCGGCGACGCTGGATAAAGCGCGCGACAGGATCTCGTCGCTTGAACAGCAGACCGAGCGCACTGGCGTAGAGCAACGCTCTGCGCAGTCGCAGCTGGAGGCGCTGACGAAGAAGAACATGTCTCTCGTGGCCGAGGTCGAGCGCATGCGCGAGCAAATGGAAGCCACTACCTCGCACGCAGCAGCGGAGAAGCAGCGCGCGTTCCACGAAGTCGAGGAGCTGCGTCGCGCTCATGCGGCAGGACAGGAGCAGCTCCAAGCGCTATCGAGCGAGGTTGCTAAGTCGCGTGAGGAACTGCGCACCGTTCACGCGCTGGTGACGCAGGCGCAGTCGGAGAAGAACGCGCTTGCGCAGGAGGCGGAGCGCCTTCGAACGCTGTGCATGGAGCAGCAAGACGCGCGCCAGTCTCTCGAGGCTCACGCAAAGGAGCTGGAACGCGCGCTGGAGGACACGCGTCGCTCAGCGGAAGCGCTCGAGGAGAAGCTGTCGCGAGCTGAGGGCTTCGCTGTGCACCTGGAGGAGGAGGCGCACATGGAAATCGGGCGGCTGCACGAGCTGAACAACACGCTGCAAGCGGAGCTGGAGCGCACGCTCATGGCGCGGCACGACGACGCAGATGCGCACGACGAGCTGCACATGAAGCTTGCGGAACTGCAGGCGGAGAACAATGTGCTCGCGGCGCGTGCGCATCGACTGACCGAGCAGCTGTCGCAGTACACCGACCTGCCGGATGAGGACCGCCTCGCTGCTTCGCAGACCGCCACGCCCGACCTGTGGGAGCTCTTGTCGTCTGGCATGGAGCAGCTGAAGGCCGACTTGGAGCTCGCAAGCAAGTACGCGGCGAGCATTGACACGAACGGCCTGGACGTGGGCGGCAGCACGGCTGGCAGCGTCATCGACGGCGCGGATGGCGGCGACGAGGCGCTCGCCATCGCCTCGTAGATCCCTGTGGTGGCGTATGGTGCGCGGAAACATGCGGGCGTTCATCGCTCGCACGCCTTCCGCTTTTGAAATGTATGTAGATGAGGAGGATCGAAGATGGCTGAGAACGCCGGCGTGCAACGGTCTCAAGTGATGCGGGTGGCAAGCGGTGCTCATGGGTTTCGTCGTCCAAGGATCCCGGCTGGTTCAGCTCACCTGTCTATTTCCAGGAAGTGCGCGGACAAGAGCTAAATGCGGAGCAGCAAGGAAGCTCATCGGCGTGCTGCTGGAGCGAGCGACGGACTTGCAAGTCGCGCATTTGAACGGAGGAGCGAGGCGGTGATCAAGTTTGAGCAGCACACGAGGCGATGGAGCAGCCCAAGAGCCGACTGGTCGAGGCCAAGCAGGTACGCCGTCGCGCGTTGACGCGGTTGCTTTCCCATTTCCCTGCGTGACTGACGCGCTTGTGCGATCGCCAGCGACGACAGGAGGCGGCGCAAGATGCGCTGCTGCTGCGCAACCGCATCGCGCTGCTCAAAACCGAGGAGGAGAAGGCCTGGAGGAAGATCGAGCAGACGAAGAAGCGCGCGGCGGAGCTGCTGAAGCTGCGCGCGGACAACGGGCGGTCGCAGGCCGAGCTGCGGGAGCTGCGCGAGCTGGCCGAGCGGGAGCTGCAGGCGTCCATACAGGTCAAACGCGAGCTCGTGCTGAGCATCGACAGCATCCAGAAGAAGAAGGAGCTCGGGCTGCAACTGACAGAGGCGCGGCGCTGCGAGGCGCAACAGCTCAAGGAGGAGAAGCAGAAGTGGAAGGAGATGACGGACAAGGCCAAGCGCGAGGAGTTGCTCGAGGCCGTGCGCCGCAAGGAGGAGATCGAGAACCAGAAGGAGGCTCTGCGCGCCAAGAAGCTCGCGCAGAAGCACGAGGTGGACAAGAGCGCCAAGGAGCGCGCACACGAGCGCGTGCGCGCCGAGGAGGAAATGCTGCGCCAGCGCGAGCAGGAGGTGCAGGACATGGAGCGCGTCGAGCGCGAGCTCATCGAGCGTCTGCGCAGCACGCAGCATCTGCAGAAACAAGCCTTCGAGGAACTCGAGGCGGCCCTCACTGGCGGGGCCGGATCGCCCAGCCCGACGTGCTCGATCGGCGTCGTCCGGAGCCCCGCGAAGGAGTGATGCAGGTAACTGTGACTGGCAGGTTGCAATACACGACCGCTTGATCATTTGACAGGACGCCACCGATCGCCACCGCCGTGGAACGCACTCACTGCTCGCTAACTTGTTTCTACGCCAAGCTGATCGCGTTCAAGCGCTTCAAGCTCCTCCCTAAGCGCCTCCCGATGCGATCCCTCGTTGTCGTCGTCTTGCTCGGCGCCACAGTCTTCCACGACGTCATCAAGCACGCAGCGCGCAGTATCGGCAGCCCACATGCGAGCATCGGCAGTGGCTGCAACATGAGCGCATCGAGAGACGAGTGCCCGGCACTGCAGCAGCCGCGCCATTCGCCACAAGCCGCGTGCGTCCTCCTGCTCCTCAGCCAGTTCCCCGATCGCCAACAGCGACACCGGCGCACGAGATGCAACACCAACGGGGAACACGAGCGTCACGAGCTCCACGGCCAGAGATGCAATGTCGTTGTCGACCCTCCCGTCATCTCGGAGCGAAGAGTCGACGACATCCGCCAGCAACCGCGCCAAGTGCTCCACGGCACTCACCAGACAGTGCGCCAGGGCGTCAACCACCAGACGCAGCACGTCGATGGCCGCGTCAACACGCAGCGCTGGCGACGACAGCGAGTCACCAGCCATGGCTGTCCGCCACTCCACCAGCATCCAGCTGCTCTCGTCGTCCATGAGCAGCTCTTGCGCCTCCTCCAGCGTCGAGTTGCCGTCAGGATCGCCCTCTTCCTCGTCTTGTGTGTCGCGCCCAGCGCTCCAGACACCGCAGAGACGACAGACGTCGAGCACGTCGCTCCAGAACCCGTCGGCGCGGCCCACAAGTGCATCAGGAAGATCGGCGACAAGACTGGCAGGGTACGCGCTGCCCTCGGCTCCATCGTCGCACACCAGCGCCAGCAGCAGCTGAACCGCCTCATTGCTCGGCCACTGACGCTGCAAGCTGACCAGCCGCTCCCCCTTCACCAGCGCTGCTGACGACTCCACATAGCTGCGTCCGTGGCGATCCATGGCGCTCAGGATGCCCAGCAGACAGCGCGTCAGGCGGAAGGACGTCGTGGCCATCGGGAGACTCGAGTGGATCCGAAGCGAAGGCGACGAGAGCAGCAGCAGCTCGCTCGCTCGCTCAGCGACGGCGAATTGCCTCTCACGCACCAGCACACCAATCATGTCGACGGTGAGGAACGTCGCCGGGAACGCCAGCGCTTCGGACGTCCCAGTGCTCGCCACCTCATGAAGCAGCCCTACGGCTTGAGCTACGCATGCCGTGCTGCGAGTCTTGACGAGCGCGCGGACCGCTCGCCACCTCCATGAAGTCGCCTCGGACGCGTCCACCGCAGTCGTGACGCCCTGCGCAGGCTCACAACGCTCCAGACTCACAAACGCAAGCGCTGCGTCTCCGAAGCTCCCACGCGCCTCTAGCCACTCGGCGAACTTCCACGTCGTCTCACTAACCAACGAGTCGGACGGTCCGAGACGCAGTCGGATGAGAGCGAGCGCCTCTCGGAACGCCGACCCGCCCACGAGCGCGCGGACAGCGGCGCGGACCTTGCCGACGCTGAGGAAGTGGAGCGCGGCCTGCGCGTGGTTTCCCCGCGCCTCGAGTTGGACCGCGAACAGGTTGCTCATCTCGCGCCAGACGTCCATGCCGGCCATTGGCGCAAACGCCAGCCACGTCGCATCCAGCATGCCCTCGTTGGCCACAACACGCAGCGCGTCGGAGATCTGCCCACCTAGCAGCAGCAGCCTCGCCTTGCCTTCCCAGTCCCCTTCACTCGCAAATAGCGTCTGCTCCGCCGAAGAGAACGACATAATCGCGCGTCGAGGATCTAAGCTGCTTTCACGGTGGGCGAGCAGGAGGAGCGCCGGCATGAACGCATCGCTGCCGTCTTCACTGGCACCAACTTGGTCACTACCGGTGATGGGAGCTTGCTGTGGTTGATCAAGACGCCGAGCGAGCAACTGTGCGACCTCATGAAGCGGAGTCGGCGTCGCCGAATGGAAGAGCGCGGGGCTCGTGGCCTTGGTCTTCTTCTTCTTGCCCCCGGTGGTCGGAGTGATCGCCAAGTTTTTCTTCGCAGCCTCCACCTCTTTCGCCGCGGACTTTGAATGGTTCTGCTTGGCACTCGAAGCTCTGGGCCGGGGGGTCGACACAACGGACCGATCCTTGCTGCCAGTGTCGTGTTCAGCGTCAACATGGGCAGGGAAGGAGCGAAGGTCCCACATGCGCGCTGTCTGGTCCTCGCCTCCGGTAACAAGGACGCTGCTAGTCACCCAGTCCAGCGCCAGCACACGCCCAATGTGGTCGTAGAACCTCGCCACGGGCTGTCGCTCGCGATCCAGCACGTCCCAAACGCGCGCAGAACCGTCGGCAGCGCACGAAGCCAACAGCAGCAAGGCATCGTCACCACTTGAGCCATTCGTACCGTCCGAGGGAGGCGACGGCTGCCATCGCAAGCGCGTGATCTTCCCGGAGTGGCCAGCCAGCTGTGCGACCAGCGTTGGCGTGTCCGAGTCGAAGCGGTAGACGAAGATCTTGCCATCGTCACTGCCGGTGGCGAGTAATCTCGCGCCGTCTCTCGTGCTCCACGCTATCGAGCTGATGCGCTCATTGTGATCGTGAACGACCTTGTCGTTCCCGTGCACCGAACTCTTCATCAAGTGTGCGCGGACGAGTTTGACGCTCCCGTTGGGGTTCCCAATAGCAACCAATCCGCTCGCGTCTTCGGCATCGCTGCACGCAAACGACGAACAACCGCGAGCGGCGCTCACCACGAGCGACTGTGCGTCTGGATGCTCTGCGTCCGACTCAAGCAGTTGCCCCGACGCGTCCCGACTCCACAGCACGACTCGCAGCTGGGGCCGATCCCCTTGCTGTCCGCGTTTTGACGCCTCCAACTCTACGAGGGCGTCATCCAGGCTTGTGCCTTCAGCTTGCGCTCTCTCCAGCTTGTGCATCGCGTCCAGGAACGCACTCGGGCTGCTGGCTGCCTCCGCTTCCCCGTCTTCAGTGGACGACGCACTTGAATCGAGCCGCCACTCGAGCTGCTGCACTTCGCCGACGTGGCTCGAGCGGAAGCGCGTCTGCTTCTTCGACTGTGTGTCGTACACGCCCAGCGTGCCGTCTTCCGTGCCAAATGCCAGCACACTAGGCGCCAGCGGGTGCCACGCGACGCTCGTGACCTTGCTCTTGAGCCCCTTCCACAGCAGCTCCGTGTTGTACAGTCCGCCTTCCTTCCCCCCGCGAAGTTTCCACAGCCGAACCGTTTGGTCGCCGCACGCGAGCGCGACTGTCGATGCCTGCTCGTTATGCGCCACGCAGTAAACGTGTCCGCCGAGCCCTAGCAGCTTGCCTACCGTTCGAGCAGCAGCAGGAGGAGTTCCGGCACCACCGCTGCTTTTGGCTGCCCGAGTCTCCGACCAAAGCCGCAGTTCACGGTCTAACGAGACCGTCAGCAGCGTTGGAAGCCGCAATGGAAGCTGCTGCTGGCGGTGGAAGGCGTCCACGTCGCTCGGCAGCGCGATAATGTTGAACAAAATGCGGTTGTGGCCGTTCTTGACAGCCACGGGCTTTACCGGCGGGGACCCGCCCGACCGCGTGGCGTTGGCTCCCAGCGCTCTGGGCACTGGAATCTCCCACAGGAGCAGGTTCCCGTCGAAGGACCCAGACCAGAGCCGCATGGTTGCGCTGGGCTTAGTCTCCGTCGCGTCAAGGTCACCAGTCGCGGTACTCCAAGCCACGGGCAGCCACAGGTGCTTGGAGGGGTTGTACGCTTGGCCCTGCTTGCCCGTCGGTAGGCGCAGCACGCGGTCCATTACGAGCTCCCGTGAGTCTTTCGTCGCGCTTCCAGCGTCGTCCACTCCCTCTGTGTTGCTGTCGCCGACGCGCCATATCTTGATACTTTTGTCGCGCGACGACGACGCCAGCCACGCGCCGTGGTCTCCTCTCAGACACCAGGACAAGCTCTGCAGTTCCTGGTCGTGCGCGTCCACTCGGTGAAGCACCACGCCCTGAACCGCGTCGACGAGGCACAACACCCCGCTGCGGAAGCCCACCGCCACGAGCGCCGCGTCCCGAGGCGACATGGCCATGGAGAACACGCCGTCTCCCGACACTGGAGCGAACACCGACACCCGGCCGCTGCACACGCACCCACACAGCACACAAGACGGTCATGAGCGCCTCAGTTGAGCACGATACGACTCAAGAGCGGCAGCGTACGTGTCCCGCACCCAGCAGCTGATGGTGCCCTGGCGGTCGCCCGCCACTACAACGTCTTCGTTCAGCGCGCCTCGCGGTGCCGTCGCGACGGCCGTGACCTCTGCTGTGTGCTTGCGGTGCTGCTCGACCACTTCTCGCGACCCGACGTCCCTGGATATCGCAGCAACAAGCGCGGTCAGCCATACAGGAAGCAGACCGCACGAGCGCCAGCTAACGCACCATATCTGGACGTGGCCAGCCTCGCTGCCGCACACGACACGCGGACGCGCAGCCGCCCCCACGGCGCCATCTCCGTTACCGCCGCTCCCGCCGTCGTGCAGGAAGCGCAGGGCCGTCACGCGCTGCGCCTTGCGGCCGCGCGCCAGCTGCGCCAGGAACGCAAGGCCCGTGCCGCTGCCGGTCGCCGCCACTGTGTACACGAAGACGTCGTTCTTGGCGCCGAAGGCCACCAGCGCGCCGTGCTCGGCGCTCCATCCCCAGTCGCAGATCTGCCGTCAGCGCGCACGCGTGAGCCCCAGAAGCGCTCCGAGGCAGGGGGACAGGCCTGCAGGAACAGCGAGAGGCTGGCGTGTACCTGGGAGCAGTACCAGTTGGCCGAGGGCGGCAGCACGCGCAGAGCCGCGGGTTCGTGGCCGGCATCATCGCCATCGACGGCCGCGATCATCGCTCTTTGCCGGCAGTGGTCATTTGTGCGGGAGACGAATACGACTCGTTCATTGGTTGAAATGATGATTATTGGCTATTTGCAGTATTTCAACAAATGAATGATTGATATGAAAACTATTGGCGAATCAGTGATCCTTATATCTCAGCAACGCCTGCGATTGGCCACAAATGGGTGGTGTAACCGCGGACGCCAAGTTGAAGTGTCATCGTGTACCCTGCGTACCCCCCCCCTCCCCCACTCATGCATCCAGGAGCCACTTGGTGACCGAGAAGCTGCCGGTCGGCTCGATCCGCCGGGGTGCGTCCAGGATGCGGGGAAGACCCACGCTGCTCTCGCTGGCGACGCGTCCCATGCGCGCGTCTAAGCGCACGGCGAACGTCTGGCGCGAGTCGCCGCCCTGCGCGACGGCGTCGCTGTCGCCCTTGAGGATGCCGCGCTGCAGCGCCAGCGGCTTCTGCAGCTCGCGACGAGTACGCAACAACTCCGTGCGGTCGTGCACGCGCCGGAACTCGAGCGCGTGGGCCGGGTCCTCGCGCAGCGCCGGTGGCTCGAGCTGCGCCAGGCAGCCGGAGACGCCGGCGGACGACTTGAGCCGCAGCACGCGCTCCTTGGCGCGCAAGCGGTTGAAGTCCTTACTGAACGCCGTGCTCGCCACGATCTCATCAACGACGGCGTCGGGCGACTTCTGCTTGTACGAGGCGTCGAATAGCCATAGCCGCCCCTCGTTTCGAGCCACAAAGTCGCGCGCCATCATCTTGCGACCTTCGAGCTGCTGATGATAACGGGAGTTGTCGTCAACAGACGTTGCAGTGGCTTCTTGAAGCCGCAGGTGGAGCTTCATCTCATCGTCGTCGATGACGCCATCGCCATCAACGTCGATCGCGCCGTACGCGTTGATGGCTACATTGTCACGTCGGCCATGAGGATGAAGATCGTCCTCATCCTCCGTGTAAAACTGCGGCACGACCTTCTTGGGCTGGAGCTCGGGAAGGGGGAACTTGGTGAACAACGGATCACGCAGCTTGCGCGACGTCTCGACCCATGTCTGCCTCTCCGAGTCGCCATCGTCTTGCTGGTCGGACGTGGGGCGAACGCAGTCGCGGAAATGCTGCGACGACCGGATCGAGCGCTGACGCTCCACGTTCTCCAAGTACGCCATGAGCTTCTTGAAGTTCTTGTGTTCGGCGATGAACTCCGCGCCTTGGTGCTCGTCCTTGCCCGTGAAAATGGACCCGTACCGCCAGAGATGGCCCTGGTTGCGCTTGATGAACTCTTTCGCGAGGAGCAGTCGGCCCGCATGCTGCCGCATTCCGAGACGCTCGGCCTCACTGAGCTCACTATCTGGTCGAGCGCCAGGCTCACGCTCGCGCCGGGCTACCATGGCGTCCAGGAACTTGGCCATGCGCATCTCCCGAGCGTCGACCATCCCATCGCCATCGATGTCATACCCGCCGCAATCAACTGAGGCCCGAGTGCTTGCTCGCCGTTGGGCGTGGTGCTCGTCACGCGTCGGCAGAGCGGCGCTGCTCGACAGCGACCGCGGCAGCGTCCTCGGTTTTCCCAGCGCTGGCGATGCAGACGACGGCAACACGTCCGAGACGTCGGCGCCGAGGTATTTCCAGCGCGCCTGGGCGTTGGAGCTGCCGCTCTGCAGCTTGCGGATGCGCTTGCCCTTGGTGCGGCCGTCGTAGCCGCTCATGAGGCTCGATTACTGCAGCGATGGGGGAAACTGCTGCTGCTGCTGGTTGCTTTGCTTGCTCGGTGGCGGAGCAGACACGCTGCGACTTGCGCCAACGCGGTTCGCCGCGCCGCCACGACGACTCCTCTCGACAGGGCACGCGTCCCGGCGGCTCCTATTCGCTCGGCCCACCACTGCGGCTTCTCGTGGCTTCAAGAACGCCCTCGTCTTGTATACTCACCCGCGTATTTTAGTCGCCGCCATTGCGTTCTTGTCAGCGACCGCTGCCACCGGAAGGCATGCTTGCGACCAGATTGGTGTCGACGTATACTAGAAGTCCACTGTCGCGCTGCCGCGATCTTTGCTTGCTCGCGGCGCCTTCATCATCATGCTGCGTGCGCGTGCTGCAAAAATATATGTGTCACGGACCGTTGGACCATGTTGACTTGGCGTTTGTATGATCGCAGTGCTGTGTGGCTTTTCAAGATCCAAGCACCAACCTCGTTTCTCTGCCTCACGTTTTCTGACCCGGTCAGATCGAGACCATCATTCGTTAATGTTGAAAAATGAATGGTGAGCAAGCATAAATACGCAGTTGATGTTGAAGTTGAGGGGGTACGAGCAGTGTAACCCGCGTACCCTCGTGTAACCCCGAGTGAGGACCAATCCCGCGTCTATGACACACGCGACGGGGCGGAACGCGGTGAAACACGCGACATGACAAGGAAACGTCACGAGACCAAGTGTTTTTCTCGTGTACGGTACACCAGACATTTTTAGTGCAAGCCTAGCCCTCTTTTACCCACAAAACGCCGCTCCAATTGTGCCTCCCTGGTGACTCGGCTCATGGTTGGGCGGCACCAGCGTCGAGAGGCGGGGCTTGACTCCGCAAGTTGTGCGCGACTCAAGCCGCATGAACGAGTCCTGTGCGTGGTTGCACCCGACAACGAAGTCAGCGCCGCCGTGGCGTTTTCGTATTTTCGTGTGAGGTTCGCGGTTCTTTATTCGCGTAACCGCACCACCCAAATAAGAGTCCGCTCCCATCTGTAAAACGGACTGTAAAAGATCGCCGCGCGTGGCTCTGTGCTTGCACTTGCGATCACCTCCAGCAATCGATTGGAACTCAAGCCGCCGCCGACGTGCACCCAGGCAGCCCGACATGGGCGGACACGAACCACCACAGAGTGCGCAATGTGGTTGCCGTAGTGAGCGCCACCTGATCCCGTTGCCATGTGTGTCAGGCTGAACTGTACTGTACATTCTGAATGACCGACCATGTTGAAGCCAACTCGCTGGTTTGACACCTCGCAGGTGCGTCAACTTAGCCGAGAGTAGCAGCTCGTTCGCCTGCTTACGATTCCCGTGTGAAAAGCGGTACATACCGGGGGTGGTTAATACAGCCCTACCCCGCACCCGCTCTTTTGTCCCCAAGCGGTGGCACGTGACACGCGCGCGTCACGGGGGTACGCTCACTGGCAGCTGCTTTCGCCCAACCGGCGCGGGTTTCGGCCAACAAAGACGCGCGTGACGCGCCGGAGTCTCCGCCGCGCGTGTAGACATGCAGAGCCGGGCCGGCAACGTCCGTACCCCATACAAACCCCAAGAGGCCGCGGGGTACGCCGTGTTGAAGCGCAGCGCGCGTCACGATCCTGCCGTGCGTGCCGGCCCGCGTACTCTAGTGAACCGGGGCGACAAAAAGAAGAGAGAACCCCTGGCAATGCGGACATCATCGACTCGATAGATGGCAATGCCTGCCGTCGCGGGTCGCCCCCAAGCTCTCACTTTCCAATTGGCATCGGCCTGAGCACTTCAAGCCACTCCTTCCCTCTTCCCTTCCGGCCCTTCGACCCCTCGACCCCCTCCCAGCAAGCAGCAAGCATGGCGCAGCACGAGACCACGACCGCGGCGCTCAACCTTGGCGCGCTGGGCATCGAGAACGGCTGCAAGGTGTTCCACAACCTGACGTACGAGCAGCTCGCGGACCACGAGCGCCGCTTCAACGAGGGCACGTTCGTCAAGAACGACACGTTCGCGGTCGACACGGGCAAGTTCACGGGCCGCTCGCCCAAGGACAAGTTTATCGTCAAGCAGGCGCCGTCGGAGGACCACGTCTGGTGGGGCTCGGTGAACCAGCCGGCCAAGCCCGAGGTGTTCGACACGCTGCTGGCCAAGGCCACCAAGTACTTCGGCACGGTCGACCGCATGTACGTCTTCGACGGCTTCTGCGGCGTGAACGAGAAGTCGCGCCTCAAGGTGCGCATCATCACGGAGCTCGCGTGGCAGCACCACTTCGTGACCAACATGTTCATCCGGCCCAAGTTCAGCGAGATCGCGTCCCACTTCGACGCCGACTTCACCATTATCAACGCCTGCAACATCGTGGACGAGGACTGGAAGGCGCACGGGCTGCACTCGGAGGTGTTCGTCATCTTCAACATTGAGAAGCACCTGGCCATCATCGGCGGCACCTTCTACGGTGGCGAGATGAAGAAGGGCATCTTCTCCATGATGAACTACTACCTGCCGCTCAACGGCGTCATGGCCATGCACGCCTCGGCCAACATCGGCCGCGCCGGCGACACGGCCGTCTTCTTCGGCCTCTCTGGCACGGGCAAGACGACGCTGTCGGCCGACCCCAAGCGCGAGCTCATCGGCGATGACGAGCACGGCTGGGACGACGAGGGCGTCTTCAACTTCGAGGGCGGCTGCTACGCCAAGACGATCGACCTGAGCGCCGAGAATGAGCCCGACATCTTCAACGCCATCCGCCCCAACGCCATGCTGGAGAACGTCTGGATCGACGACAACAACGTGCCCGACTACTTCAACTCGAGCAAGACGGAGAATGGCCGCGTGTCGTACCCCATCTACCACATCCCGCACCATCAGCCGGACTCGCGCGGCAACCACCCGAACGCCGTCATCTTCCTCACGTGCGACGCCTACGGCGTGCTGCCGCCGGTGGCCAAGCTCACGCCCGGCCAGGCGCAGTACCACTTCCTCTCGGGCTACACGGCCAAGGTGGCGGGCACGGAGCGCGGCATCACGGAGCCGCAGGCGACCTTCTCGACGTGCTTCGGCGCCGCCTTCATGACGCTGCACCCGACCAAGTACGCCGACCTGCTCAAGAAGAAGCTCGAGAAGCACAACACGCACGTGTACCTCATCAACACGGGCTGGAGCGGCGGCGCCTACGGCGTGGGCAAGCGCATGAAGCTGTCGTTCACACGCAAGTGCGTGGACGCGGTGCTGGACGGCAGCATCAACTCGGCCACGTTCGTCGAGGACCCGCTGTTCGGCTTCGAGATCCCCACGACCGTGGAGGGCGTGCCGTCGGAGATCCTCATCCCCAAGAACTCGTGGACGGACAAGGCCGCTTTCGACGCCACGGCGCTCAAGCTCGCCAACTCGTTCAAGGACAACTTCAAGCAGTTCATCGTGCCCGGCAACGACCTGTCGGTGCACGGCCCGCGCGTCTAAGGAGGCGAGCGGCGGCGGCGGTGCTGGCCCACGAGCAAGGTGACGGGCTGAAGGTGCGAGAAGCGAGCGAGCGGCCGAGGCCAAACCACTGGGAGCTGGCCGACGGATGAGGCCGGCTGCGCTCGCCACCCCTGCACGTACCAAGCCACCTGCATATCCCTGACGGCGCACCCGGCCCGGCGACTGCGCCTTGCTGGCCCAGCTTGTGACTCTATGTGTCCCTTCCTTCACTAATTCAAACACTAATACACGAAGCAGAACGCAATGGGTGCTTTGTCTTGGTTTCAGTATGGGGGCAAGTTGAAGGCGACCTCCTCCTCGCTGTTGACATCGCTGTTGAAGAGTGTGCGGTCAGGGACGTCTTGATGGTGAATCCTCATCTGGAGGAGCGTGAAGCGAAGACCATGTCCGACGCATCACCGACTCATTTATGACTCGGTGAGAGACAAAGGCTCGCGGCGATTGCGTCCGCGGGTACGTACGCGCGGCGAGCAGCCTCAAGGTGCCGCTTCTATCCAGCGACGTGAGCAAACCAACGGAACACTCTGCACGCTCCCGGATTGCGCTATCGTCGATCAGCATCGTGCTCTTCATGGGATTGCCAACGCTTCTGCAAGCGTCGTGGATTACTGTGCGCTGGAGGCGACGCCCTCGGCGGTCTGCATTGCCTCCAAGGTTGGGCCGCCCAGGTACCGCAGCTCGCTGAACTCGCCCAGCGGCACCACCTTGCTCGCTTCGTCTCCCACCACCGAGCTGCCAAAGTGCACGCCCGGCTCGGAGGCCGTGTTGTCCACCGTGAGCTCCCGCATCTCCAGCGACACGCCCGTCCCGATGTCCACCGCGACAACCTTGCCGCACTGCCACTCGCTCACGATCGGTTGCCACGTCTCCAAGCACAGACGCAGCGTCTTGAATGCGATGATGTCCTCCGACTGGAAGCTGGAGGCGTCAAGTCCCCCGAGCGACGGCGACGGGTATGCCGCCAGCCGCGCCGTCAGGTCCTACACAACATCATGACAGTGGTCAGAGTCGGCGATTCGTGAGTAAGCGCATTGGCGGGGGAGATATACAGCGTACTACTTTGCTCGCTGCGTCTTCGGCTTGCGGCTTGTCCAGCACGGACGCGAGGACCTCGTACGGACGCTTCCACATCTCGTCTCGGTGGGTCTTGGCCTTCTTCCGCTGCGGCGCAAAGCCGCTCCCTTCCTCTGTAGCGTTCCCTGCGTCTCCTCCTGGCTGTCGTCGTCGTCGCTGACCTGCATTGGCGCCATTTACACGGTCGGTGTAGTCGCTGCCCGCTTGTTCACCGCTAGGGCCTCCGTTTGCAAACGCCCCATCAGACGACGAAGGTCCGTACTTCTCGAGCCCGGTTGGCGCTCGGTGAGGGTCCAGCGGGGCGTCTGAAGGGCGACCCGAGCCGGCTGCCTCGCCATTCACGCTGTCGAAGCGGAAGTGAGCCTTTGACTGCGGGAATCGCGTCCGGATGTTTCGCAGTGGCGCCGCCACATTGCCAGGGATCGACGAGTCCGTGACAATTCCGCTCACCGCACCCGTCGCTGGAGCAGACGCTCCATTGCCTGGAACTTCTTCCGAAGCCGCGTTGCTTCCGCTGTTTCTGTCTCGCCGACGCCGTCGCTGCCGTCTTCGTTGCCGACGCGGCTTTTGCTCCTCGGTCCCTACCGCGACCGCTTCCCCGCCCGATTTGGAGCCGCCGTTGGACTGCATCTGCCGCTTTAGTGCTGCTCCTCCGGTCTCTGGCGTACGCGTCACCATCGTCGGCGTCTTCCCCCCTCCGTTCGTGGACGTCGTCCCCTCTCCACTCGACGACGCGCTGCTGTCGATGTCACTGTCACTGCTGCTGCTGCTGCTGCTGCTGCTGCTGCTGCTGCTGTCGCTGCTGCTGTCACTGCCGCTGTCACTGCTTGAGTCACTCTGCGTGGTCGCCACCAACGTCGCCTTCTTCTTGATCTTGGCCTTCCCGGGCTTGGCCTTCTTGGCCGTCTCGACCTTGAGCCGCGTGCCCGCCTTCTTCTTCGCCGCCTTGCCCTTCCGCCGCAGCGCCAGCCGTCGGGACCGCAAGCTCTCCATCACGCGGCGCAGGTCCTCCTCCTCCCCCTCCTCCTTACAGCTGGCACCGTCCACCGACGACAGCGACGGCGACAGCGGGATGGTCAGGCTCTCACTCTCGTCGTCCTCGAGTGCGCGCAGCAGTCGACGCCGCCGCTTGGGCAAGGGGGGCGACGGCCCGAGCGCCGACACGCACTGCACCGTGACGTCGTCGCCGTCCCGCACGACCGCGATGTCCTGGTTGGCCGGCACGTGCAGCCCGTCGATGTCCAGGTCGACGCCTGCGGGACAGCAAGCCGCCAGCGCGAACTCGACCACCAGCGCGTGCGCCAGGTCGCCCACGAGGCGCGCGCCAGCCGGCACGAGGAACCAGCAGCCGCCGAAGCCGCGCCGCCGCAGCACGTGCCGCCCCACCTCGTCCAGGAAGCGCACGCGCACGCGCGGCCGGCCGCCGCCAGTGGTCGCCATCTCGCGGCAGTGAGACGCCATCTCAAGGACCCACTGAGCCAGAACTGGTCGAGCGTCGCGTGCTGCTAGCTATCCGTTAATTGTTCATTGTGCACTGTGAGAACACATACATCGGCACAAAAGTTCGCTTGGGATAGTCACTGCGAATCTGGTTTCCGTCGGTTTCCTGGCAAATTTGATCTATACCCGCTTATCCTGGCATACTGCCGAAAACGGGGGTGTCGGTAAAAACGCCTAAAAGAAGCGATTTCGCAAGCACTCTGATGCGAAAAACAGCCCAAAACACGGACAGAGTGCTGGTTGGCATAAATAATTAACTTAATTCCAATAACACTCAAAACCGAATCCAAATCTATCCCCATTCCCAACATAGCGTGATTTGGGTTGATTGCCAGGCAACACCTAAATTTAGATGCGTTCCTATCTGTCCGAAACCACTTCCTGGAGAAGCAACACATAACTGAATCATTGCGTAGCGATGTTTCATCCTTGTCCGCATGCAATTCAATTGGCAGAAAACAGACACAAGTCGTGTTGCTGGATTTGATTGGCAGAAATCGTCCAGCCGTGTCGCGTCGCGCGCGTCACGCGCGGTCTGACGTGGAGTGGTGTGTCGCACATAGTTTTACGCATCACACAACAAGTCGGCCGCCACCAAGCAGCGCCGATCCATTCCGCATTCACGCCGGTCGGTCGGTCGGTCTCCGCTCCATCACCTCTCTCCCTCTCCGCCTGCCGCTTCGCTTGCCGCTCCCGTCCCTGCCCACCATGAACCGCATCGGTCGCCTGCACTCGCAGCTGGCGGCGGCGCGCGCCAGTGCCCCCGGGGCGTCCGGGCCGCCGCCGGCCGACGTGTTCCTGTCGCCTGTGAGCGACGCCTCGGGCCTCGACCGCCGCGCGTACGACGCCGTGCTGACGCCCGCAGCCGTCGCGTTCGTGGCCGACGTGGCCGCCGCGTTCCGCCTGGACGTGGCGCAGATCCTGCACACGCGCAGCGCGCGGCGGCAGCAGGTGGAGCAGCACGGCTGGCGGCCCGACTTCCTGGATGAGACGCGCGAGATCCGCGAGGACGAGACGTGGACGGTCGACTGGGTGCCCGAGGCGCTGCGCGACCGCCGCGTGGACGTCGGCGATGTTTCGCCCGCCGAGACGGAGCTGCTGCTGCGCGCGCTCAACTCTGGCGCGCAGGGCGTGCAGGTCGACCTGGACGACGGCCACTGCCCCACGTGGACCAACACGCTGCGGGGCCACAAGAACATCATGGACGCCGCCCGCGGCCGCCTGCGCGTCCCGAGCGCCGGCCTCGAGATGGTCGCCAACCCGGCGCTACTGCTCGTCCGCCCGCGCGCCTGGAACATGGACGAACCGGTGGGTGGGGGCGATCAGGAAGGCAGGAGTCGCGGGCAGTCACCACTGACCATTGCTTGTGTGTGGGTGTGTGATCCAGAACATGCTGGTGAACGGCGAGGTCGTCCCGGGCGCCATCTTCGACTTTGCGCTCCACCTGTTCCACAAGTAAGCCTTCCCAGTTGCTGCCAACGGACTGGGGCGGTCTCTGACAACTGTGGTGCGGCGCAGCGGCAAGATCCTGGCCGACAAGGGCACCGGCCCGTTCCTCTACCTCCCCAAGCTCGAGAGCTACCGCGAGGCGATGCTGTGGGAGCGCATCTTCGGCTACACGGAGAAGCGTTTGGGCTTCCCGCGGGTCGGTTGACGCTGCCTGCCGCCATGGAGCGAGTCCGAGGACCAGTAGGCTGACGTGACGCCCTCGATGCCTGCAACGCACAGGGAACCATCAAGGCGACCGTGCTGATCGAGAACATCTTCGCGGCGTTCGAGATGGAGGAGATCGTCTACGCGCTGCGCCACCACTCGGGCGGGCTCAACTGCGGCATGTGGGACTACACGGCCTCGATCGTGGTCAACTTCCGCCACTCGCGCGAGTTCGTGCTGCCCGACCGCCAGCGATACGTGTCCATGAAGTCCGACTTCCTCCGGTAGGCTGCCGTCTCCTGCAGGCCGGTCAGTTCCTCGCCTTGCCGACGCTCTGACACTCGCGCTGCACCCTCGTGATGCACGCAGTCACTACATGGAGATGCTCATCGACACGTGCAAGCGGCGGTCGGCGCCTGCCACGACCGGCATGGTGCCCTTCGTGCTCTCGCAGCTCCCGCCGGGGCTCTCCAAGGCGGACGCGATCCAGAAGGCCAAGGACGCCAAGCGGCTCGAGGCGCGCGCGGGCTCGGACGGCGCGCTCGTGTACGACCTGGAGCTCGTGCAGCCCATCCAGCAGGTCTTCTCCGAGGTGATGGCGGACAAAGCGTCGCAGCACTCGGGCTTCCGCGTCGGCTACGGCGATGGCATCGCGGACAAGGAGGTGTCCCGCGCCACGCTGCTGTCCGTGCCCTCGGGCCTCGTCTCCCGCCGCTCGGTGGCCACCAACCTGCGCGTGGTGCTCGCCTACGTGCTCGCGTGGTTCGCCGGCAAGGGCACGGCCGTGGTGGACGGCTGCGTCGAGGACTCGGCCACGGCCGAGATCTCTCGCGCGCAGCTCTGGCAGTGGGTGTACCACCAGACGCGCTTGACGGAGGACGGCGCGCTGTCGCAGCCCGTGACCGCCGCGCTGGTCCGCGAGATGCTGGACGAGCTGGCGAGCGCCGCCGAGTTCTCGCAGCGCCACTCGCGCGCGTGGCTGGCGGCGGCGCACGCGCTGGTGATGCAGCTGGCCACCTCTCGGACGCCGCCGACGTTCATCACGACGTTCCTGCTCGAGCAGCACGCGCTCACCAGCTCGCTCGCCCGCGGCGAGTAGGAAGCAGACACTGGGCGTCGACACTGTGCCAATAACGACGAGCGCCAAGACCATGGCCACGTCCTTCCTCGCGTCTGAAACATGGGATTCTTGTAGCACAAGTGAGCTTGATACCTCGGCATCAGATGTTGATCGAACCCCTTCGCGAGGCGCTGCGTCTACTGGCGACACGTCTACGGGCGCCTACGCGGCGGCGTGCGGCACGAAGGCCGGGATGCCCGTGATGGCGCGGCCCAGGATGAGCGCGTGGATGTCATGCGTGCCCTCGTACGTGTTGACGGCCTCGAGGTTGACGACGTGGCGGATGACGTGGTACTCGTCCGAGACGCCGTTGCCACCCAGCATGTCGCGGGCCGCACGCGCGATCTCAATCGCCTTGCCGCACGAGTTGCGCTTCACGAGCGAGATCGCCTCCACGGGCGCCTTCCCTGCGTCCAGCATGCGGCCGACCTGCAGGCAGCCCTGCAGTCCCAGCGAGATCTCCGTCACCATGTCGGCCATCTTCTTCTGGATGAGCTGATTGCTGCGAGGCGGCAAAGAGCACGGAGGTCAGCAGGGAGGAGTCAAGCGCGACTGCAAGCCCAAAAGCAGCACGTACGCAGCGAGCGGCGCGCCGAATTGCTTGCGGTCGAGCGTGTACTGGCGCGCAATGTCAAAGCACGAATCTGGAGAGCAAGCAGAAGAGTGTGAGCCGACACTGTTGGGATTGGTGGGACCCTCAAACCTCACGCGACAGCCAAACAGATCACGTACACGCGGCGCCGAGCGCTCCCCAAGAAATGCCGTAGCGCGCGCTGTTCAGGCACGTGAAAGGACCCTGCACAAGTTCATCAGCAATGCGCACGGTGTCAGTTCGCTGTCGTTGATCGATGCACCCCACAACAAAGCGATATCGCTCCCACCTTGAGCCCCTTGACCTTCGGCAGCATGTTTTCCTTGGGAACTTCGACGTCTTCCATGAAGATCTGCACCACGACAATCATCAGAGTACCGTTCGGGTGCAAGTTACCGTGAGTTGAACCGCTGCTTCGTACCATGCCGGTCGCCGAGGCCATCAGAGTGGCCTTGCCGTGGATGTACTGCGTCGAGAGGCCCGGGAAGTCCTACGAGGGCGAGAGTGGGGAGAAATGCCGTGAGAGTCACGCCCGTGTATCGCATCATGAGGCGTGGGTGCATCACTATACCTTCTCAAGGAGGAAGCCGCGGATGTCGCCCTCGTCGTCCTTGGCCCAGATCAGAAACAAGTCGGCGATCGGCGCGTTCGTGATCCAGTTCTTGGAGCCGTTCAGGATGTACTTCCCGCCTTCAAGCCGCGCACGCGTCTCCATCCTGCTCGTGCGTGGAACCGGTCAGCGCCGACTATCTCGTTGGAGGAACCAGCACAGCAATCACGTACGAGCCAGGGTCCGATCCGTGGTTGGGCTCCGTCAAGCCGAAGCAGCCGATCATCTCGCCGGTCGCGAGGCGCGGGAGGTACTGCACCGCGCCATGATGTCAGCGTTGGAGGAGGATAGCAGAGTATCGCCAGCCGAGTTGAGGACGCGGCTCACCTTTTCCTTCTGCTCCTCCGACCCGAACGTGTTGATCGGATGCATGACGAGCGACGACTGGACGCTCATGGCCGACCGGTACGCGCTGTCCACCTGCGGCTCTGCGTGTCAGCACGCGTCCTCCATCCCCTGGCGGTACCCACAGGCAGCAACGTACGCGCTCGACGGCGTTGGCGATCAGTCCGTACGACACGTAGCCGACGCCCGGGCAGCCGTAGCCCTGGATCGTGGGTCCGAGGAAGCCCATCTCGCCCATTTCCGTCATGATGCTCTTGTCGAACGTCGCGTTGCGGTTCGCCTCGACGATGCGCGGCAGCAGCTTGCCCTGGCAGTAGTCGTTGGCGGATTTCTGCGCCGCGACCACCGCTGCACGTCAGTCCCCGTCCACCCCAGCGGTGCACCTGCGCCGTAACCCAGCGCGTCGCACCTGGATCATGGCTTCCTCGTCCGTCAGCTGCTCGTCCAGCAGCAGCGGGTCGCGCCACGAGAAGGCGGCGCGCGACCCGCCGGCCATGCCCCGCGCGCCGGCCACGCGCGTCACGGATCGCGTCACGGATCGCACCGTCTTTTGCACAAACATGGCGCCTTCCGGGAGCTGTGGGTCGGTCTGCAGGTCGCCGCGCGAGTTCGGATGTGGCGGGTCGGCTTGCAGATCGGCAACATTGGTATGAGCCGCACATGTTGTCACAGTACCGTGATGGAGTTATTAAGTGCGAGATTGAAGTTGCAGGGTCGAGAGCATACAAATTCCAAGATGAAGTGGTGGTGACCGTCACTCTTGCACGACCTTCCAATCACCGGGATTTGACGGTGGATGATGCAACCGGGCATGGCCAACTTCACACACCCTGTGGCAGGCGATCCGGCACTGCTTCTGAACCATCAAGCGATGACAGCAATGCGAGGACAAGAGCCTCTGCTTGCCTTGTAGTTTATATAGAATGACGCGGGCAATCAAAGCTAGCCGCGACTTGCTCCGTCGCGATCCCGATGCTCAAAGTCGTACAGTGCCTGTCCCTCTAGTTCCGCCAGCAGTCCTGGTTTGTTCCATCAACGCATCAATCCAGGTGGTCCACATTATACCGCCAATAAACCACACCAAACCACATCATCGGTACATTGTACCATAAAACGGGCCCCGCATCGGTACCGTTGGTTGAGAACCAATCAACCAGGAGCCACCAACGGGCACGGCAAAGGCGATGGCCGCGGCATCGTCCGGACCCGCCACTCAGTCAGTCGCTACCGCGGAGCAAGCCACCGCCGCTGAAGAGAGCGCCTAGCGGAGCGTCCAGCAGAGCGTCGCCTTGTGTAGGGAGCCCATTCAGCGACCATGGTGGTGTACAACTTCAAGAAGATCCAGACCGTGCCGACGGCGACGGACTTCATCGACATTGTGCTGACACGCACGCAGCGCAAGACGCCGACGGTGATCCACCCGACGTACGCCATCTCGCGCATCCGCGCGTTCTACATGCGCAAGGTCAAGTTCACGCAGCAGACGTGCCAGGAGAAGCTGAGCCAGATCATCGACGACTTCCCGCGCCTGGACGACCTGCACCCATTCTACGCCGACCTCATCAACATCCTTTACGACCGCGACCACTACAAGCTCGCGCTCGGACAGGTCAACACGGCGCGCGCGCTCATCGACAACATCGCCAAGGACTACGTGCGCATGATCAAGTACGGCGACTCGCTCTACCGCTGCAAGCAGCTCAAGCGCGCCGCGCTCGGCCGCATGTGCACGCTGCTCAAGAAGCAGAAGGCCTCGCTCGAGTACCTCGAGGAGGTACGCAAGCATCTCTCGCGCCTGCCGTCCATTGACCCCAACACGCGCACGCTGCTCGTCACGGGCTTCCCCAACGTCGGCAAGTCGAGCTTCATGAACAAGGTCACGCGCGCCGACGTGGACGTGCAGCCCTACGCCTTCACCACCAAGGCGCTGTACGTCGGCCACCTCGACTACAAGTACCTGCGCTGGCAGGTGATCGACACGCCCGGCATCTTGGACCACGCGCTGGAGGAGCGCAACACGATCGAGATGCAGGCCGTCACGGCGCTGGCGCACTTGCAGGCGTCCATCCTCTTCTTCATGGACATTTCCGAGCAGTGCGGCTTCACGATCGAGCAGCAGCTGAGCCTCTTCCACAACATCCGGCCGCTGTTCGCCAACAAGCCGCTCGTGCTCGTGGCCAACAAGATCGACCAGATGCGCTTCGACCAGCTCTCGGCCGACCACCAGCAGCTGATCAACTCGGCCGTCGAGGAGACCAAGGCCAAGTTCTTCACCATGTCGAACCACTCGGAGGAGAACGTCATGGAGGTCAAGAACTACGCGTGTGACGAGCTGCTGTCGCACCGCGTCAACTCCAAGGTCAAGGGCAACAAGGTCGCGGACGTGCTGAACCGCCTGAGTGTCGCCGTGCCGGTCGCGCGCGACAACGTGACGCGCGGGATCACGATCCCGGAGAGCGTGCTGGAGGCCCGCAAGAACGGCGGGGCGGCCGCCGTCCCGCGTGTGCTACAGAAGGACAAGATGAACGCCAACGGCGGCGCGGGCGTCTACTCGTTTGACTTCTCGGAGCACTACCGCGGCATGCTCAAGAACGACGACTGGACCAAGGACGCGATCCCGGAGATCTGGAACGGCAAGAACGTCGCCGACTTCATCGACGCCGACATCCTCAAGCGCCTGGACGCGCTGGAGCAGGAGGAGGACGAGATGATGGCGAACGCCCCCGTGGACATGGAGGAGGAGGACGAAGTGAGCGACCTGGACGACGAGCAGAAGGACAAGCTGGCGCGCATCCGCGAGAAGCGGGCCGTGATCGTGGCGGACCACCGCATGAACAAGAACAAGAACCGCTCGACGCTGCCGCGCAAGGTGCTGGCCAAGACGCGCACACTGACGGACGCCAAGAAGGAGCTGGAGGCGCTCGGCGTGGACACGAGCCACATGAAGCACGCGGAGGCCAAGGCCGCCAAGGCCAAGGCCGGCGAGGAGAGCCGCGGCCGCAAGCGCGACCGCGACGAGATGGAGGACGTCGAGATGGAGGATGTGGACGAGATGGATCTCCGCGCGCGTGCCCGCTCCAAGTCGGCGCTGCGCTCCAAGTCGCGCAACCGCTCGCAGTCGCTGGTGGCGCCTCGCGACCAGTCGGGCTTTGCGAACGAGGGCGTGATGGCCGAGGTCAAGCGCGCGGCGCGCCTGACGCAGCGCAAGGCCAACAAGAAGGCGCGCGCCGGCGAGGCCGACCGGATATCGGTGCCGAAGCTCGCCAAGTGGCAGAACTCGGGCAAGCGCGGGATGGGCAACACGCGGTCGCGTTAGAGCGTCTAGGCGCCTGGTCGACGCCCTTGTTCCCTTGCCGAGGCGCGCGGTACTGCAGGCGCTCGGCTTGTCTGTTCGATACATGCTTTCGTTGTGGTCTTGCTTGCTGCCTGCCGCCGAGGACCGCGTCTGCCACAGCTGCCACCATATTAATGCATCAATATACCCGAGAGCTGTGCCTTCCTCTTGCTTCTCAGCCGGTTAGCTCGGCCTCCGCTGCTGTGGAGCGCCATCGGTACAGCCGGCGTATGCGCGCGTACAGCAGGCGCTCGTGTCCGACGTGATCTTCCAGCAGGCGGTCCACGTACGGCACGAACTTCTTGTCGTGGCGCGCGAAGAAGGCGGCGAGAGTGGCCCTGGCGACGGCGATCCACATGAGGACACGGTGGCAATGGCAGGCGGAGAAGCAGAGTGCGGGCAGTACCTGTGGCGCTGGAACGAGGCCAGCGTCGACGCGGGAGGGAACAGCACGTAGCGCAGCAGCAGCAGGAAGGACGCGAGCAGGGCGTTCTCCAGTGCGGCGGGCGTCTCGAGGTCGTCTCCGGTTCGGCGCGCCGACAGCAAGTGCAGCGCCGCGTGCACGCACGCCACTGCGTTTACACAGCAGCAGCGTGAGTCCTCGCGCTGTTGGAGCGTCTGTCTAGCTTGCAGCGCACCCACCGAGGACCAGCGCGGGCGACATGACGCGCAACAGAGACGCCGCCGTCACGACGAGCGTCAGCAGCGTCCGCAGCGCTCGTTCGTCCGGCTCTGCGGCCTCAGCGACCATCGACGCGCCGCCATCTTTGTCACCGGCTGGTAGCAACGTCCACAGCGTTTGGATGCACTGCAATACGTGGCCGGGCGCCGTGTACGCGATGAAGAGCGCGCCGAGCACCGCCGCCTTGAATGCCGCCGACCTCGTCATTTGCATCGTCGGAAGTTCAGACATGGCGGAGGGTTTACGCGTACCCCTGAACGTAACCTCCATTTTCACAAGGGACTTCGCTCCGAACGTAACTCCTCCGCAATCGGGACGTTCGGGACATATCGGCCGATCCATTTCGCGCCGAAATGACCATCACTTCATTCGTTCAGAGTGATTGTTCTCGGCAACCCTGACGGCAACCTGGCGAATCCTGGGACGCGGCGGGCGGGACGACTCGAGGCGACTCCGACGCGACGCCGACGCGACTCCGACGCGCAGGCGGCTCGGCTTGGACGGCCAGGCCGGTCCGCTACCCATTCCTGCTCTTCATAGCGGCGCGGGGCTCAAGGCGCAACGTGCAGAGTCCGTGACGCTTGCACTTGCGGCAACGGCAAGTGCGCGGGCTTGTCCACGTCGGCATCCCGCTTCTCGGCGTGTTTCTCGCGCTCGGCGCTTGGGACAGGGCCTAACGGGCGAGTCGGCGCGCCAACGGACAGACCGGGCGGGTCGGCGGCAACCGTGAGACCCGAGGCGAGATGGCAGACGCCAAGATGCTGGGCATTGACCGAGGCGGCGGCGGCGGCCCGCCCGCGTGGAACCTGGGCGTGCAGCGGCGCGACCGCAAGCTGTGGTCGGCGCTGCGGGAGCGGCTGGAGGCCGACGTGGCGGTGCTGCAGCTGACGCTGGTGGAGCTGGAGGAGATGATCAAGCAGCTGCTGGGCGTCGTGCTGCCCAACCCGCGCATCCGAGGAGAGGTAGGCGCCTTCCGCCGCGTCCGGACGTGAGGTGGTGGACGCGTACTGACAGCGAGTGCCGACAGGAAATCGCGGCGGTGGTCACGGCCATGGCGCAGTTGCTGCCGCTGAGCTCGGGCCTGCTCTGCTCGGAGTTCACGCGCTTCGTGCTCAAGGCGTGCATGAAGGAGCGCGTGCTGTTCGCGAGCGACCAGCTCGAGCTGGTCATGGAGTTCTTCCTCAACTTCATCAAGGTGTGCCCCAGCTGGTACACGGCCAACTCGATCCGCGCGCTGGGGCTCATCCTGCACGACAACGCGGACCGCGCGAGTCACGAACTGGAGCTGCTCTTCGCCGTCTTGATGAAGCACCTCGACCCGTCGGGCGTCGACATCGAAGCGCGCTACGCGGCCACCAGCTGCGTCTCGAACATCTGCACGCAGGCAGGCAAGGCACCGGAGATCTACCACTACTTTTCGTCTTTACTGCGGATGGTGGTGGAGAACTTCCGGCAGCAGTCGCAGAGCCTCGTGCGCGGCGAGAACGAGCGCATCCTGGTCCGCGCGTGCACGTGCAGCATGAAGTGCATCTACACGATCATCAACTCGACCCACGAGCGCTTCGCCGACCGGATCAACGCGACACTGCCAAGCCTCCTGAGCTCGATGCGCCAGGTCGTAGGGTACGGGCTGTCACTGCAGCACGACCACGACCGCTTGGTCTGCGCGTACCAAGACGAGATCCCAGTGTCCGACTCGGACTCGTCGGTGTGCGGATCGGACGGCGGGAGCACGGATGGCCGCTCGACAGGCGAGTACGTACCTCCGCTCTGATGGGAATGGCTCGATACGAGACTGTGGACTAACCCCCTGATGCAAACTGTGTCGAGCCAGAGGTCTCTTGGCGCGCCTCCGCATCACGGTGCTGTGCACGTTTGAGTCGATCGCTCGCTTCTTCCCCAAGTCCATTACGTCGTCCATTGGGCTCTACCTGCCCGAGCAGACGACTCCGTACATGACGCTGTATGGCAACGCGCCGTCGGTGCTGACGCTGCTCATCGCGGACCCGTGCGAAAAGGTGCGGATGGCGGCCGTCAAGTTCCTCGACGCGATTTGGGACAAATTCCCGCTGAAGCAGTACTTTCGACACTCGGCGCCTTCGATGAGCGAAGCCACGACGACTTCGTTCGCCTCGATGCCGAAGCGCATCTCTCTGATGCTGTACCAAGTGCACTTCACGCTCGTGTACTGCGTCCAGCATGAGCGTGAAGGAGGCTCGCTAGTCCAGATGCTGAAGGTCTGTATCAATGTGGTTCTTTGGCAAGCACATACATGTTGACCGCAGGGACAACTCTGACGTGTTCGTGTGTATGCCGTGTCTAGACTACAGCGTCTGTCGTTCAGCGGTTCCCGTACTCCAACGTTGCCGAGATCGTGTCCAAGAATCGACTTTCACCGAGCCTGGACGATCTGCTGAAGGCACTGGCATCGAGCTTGTACAATATCGCCACGCATTCCGGTAAGGCATCTGTCCACATCGATTCACCCCATTGCGATCTTGCTCAACTAAACCTGTTCGTCCACGCAAACAGATCACAGCGTGCGGATGGCGAGTCTATCGTGCCTCTCGGCGCTGCTGAATGTGCAAGACACGCTGGCCGCGTTGCTGGCGTGGATGATCACGACCACGAGCACCGTGGAAATCTTGGAAGCCGCCGACGTGTCAATCGCGTGCGGAACGAATCTACTGCGCAGAAGAACGTTTGTCGAGGAACTGCTGCACACAGCCTCACATCCGGACGAGGCTGGCCGCACGCTGCTGCGTCTCGAGGCGATGCCACTGCTTTCAAAAGTGGCCAAGAACTACTCGGTGGCTATGAGGCAAGTCTTACATGTTGCTGCATTCTGGAGGTCGAAGATGCCGCAGGCTGAGGAGCTGACACTCTGACTTTCGTTGCGATGTACACCAGCGCGAGCTGGAAGAAGTTGGCAGATTTTATGCTCGCTGCGTTTCAGGATATGGACCCGAATGTTCGGCTCCAGGCGGTGAAGATCTTGGAGAACTACATCAAGGGCGAGGGTGCGAGTGAGATCGCAGCTGTGGCCGCCAGTGATGGTGCGAGTGTGTTTTCCGAGAACGCACGCATGCCGCCGGATGGTATTTCAGACAAATCGTCCCATGAGCAGTCTCTCGCTGCTCTGATGGTGCGTAGACGTCTCTGCACAGTTGCTGCTTTCTCTCTTTGGTGATCTTCGCGTTGCGTGATCTCATCAGGAATTGCTCCTTCATTTTGAACAGGCCTCGCGTCGAGAGTCGCGCAGCGAGTGTCTAGGCTTCATGGCAACCCACTTGGTCCGCGCATTCCACGACACATCGCACCACGTTCGAGCCTGTGTGTGCGCGTGCTTCACACTGCTGTCGGCATCCGATTGGGACCAGATGCTCGAGAAGCGTGTCAACCTCCCTGTATATCTACGTGGCAGCGCAGGCAAGTGCCCAGCTGACGCTTACGCGACGCTCTTCCTCCAGACGCCGAAGGACAGTTCGCCGGTCGTCCGTGCTGCGGGATTTCGCTTGCTCGGGTCGCTGTGTCTCGCGCCGGCGTTCAAGAACCGAGACTTCTCGTGCCTGGTGTCTGGCCTGGCGCTTGACGCCTTGGGCGACTCGACACTGAATGTGCGAGTACGCGCGGCATGGGCGTTGGGCAACGTCTGCACGACAATCGGGCCGGAAGCCGTCGGTCCGAGCAAATCGAAAGGCAAGCAGGACGGATCTGAGCCCTCAAGCGCCAAACCGGTGCTGCTGTACTCGCTGCTGCCCCCTGCGCAGATGCGTCACATCACCGAGAAGATGCTCGTGTTCATCAACGACAACGACAAGGTTGCGTCGAGCGTGGCGCGGACGCTAGGGCTCATCTGTCGCTGGATCAGCTTCGAAGCGTTTACCCAGACGCTGACACCGCGCGAGGCGGCCTGCCTCCACGATATGCTCGGCCAGGCCATGGTGGTGCTCGCGTCCAAGATCAACACGGGGTCTCCGAAGGTGCGGTGGAACGCGTGCCACGCGATTGCAAAGGTGCTGCTGTGCCCCAGTCTGCCGCTTGCATCCGTGACATGGGCTCCAACGGTGTTCCAGGCGCTTATCATGGCGATCGCGCAGCAGGAGAACTTCAAAGTCCGCATCAGCGCGTGCACGGCTCTCCGAGTGTCGGGATCGCGCTCCGCGTACGGCAGTTTCTACAAGACGTCGGTGTACGCGATCATCGATGCGCTGGAGACGGCGTCAGACTTGAAGGACGTGACGGAGTTTCGCTACAAGGAGCAGCTCGAGACGCAGCTGTCGTTCACGCTCGTGCACCTGATCGACATTGCCACCGAGGAGGACGACGAGCTAATTTGGACGGCGATCCGCAGCAAGCCGAAGGACTTCCTCTACGACTGGCTGCTGCATAACTTGCACCGCATGTGCGCGGTCATCGACGCGGAGGCGAGTCGGGAGGATAGTGCGGGAGGTGACGGGGAAAACGGCGGCGATGATGGCGGTGGTGGCGGAGGCGGCAGTGGTGACACGCACGATGTGAACCCCATCACGAAGCAGGAGCTCTTGTCGGCGGTGCGCTCGCTGCTGCGGATCCTCCAGCGCATGGACAAGACGAATGCGTACACGACCACGTGCGCGTCACTGCTGTACGACACGAAATTGACGCTGGAGCGTGAGGTGCTCGATTCGCGCGAGGACATTGCGTTCGAGTTTTGAGCCGACTTGGCCGGCCGAGTAGGAGCTGATTGACACGACTGACTGGACGATTTTTCAGTATTTGGCGTCGGGAGGCAGCGTTTGGGCCTCTCACGGGTGTGGAACACGGAGTGGCGTCGCGGAGTTGACTTGCACGGGTGTTGTCGGCATGGTGTCGCTCCTTGTTATAGTTGTTATGACGATCAGCTAGGGTGACGGCGCCGTTGCTTCAACACGGTCAAGCAGCCCGTCGGCGAACCGCTTGAGCCCATCGCACTCGTCCCTGACAGTTCGCAGCATGTCGAGCACTCGCTGGCTGTCGACGTCCTGCAGCAGCGAGATGACGTCCTCGCACAGCGGGAGCAGACGCTTCTTGTGCTCGGGCGTCGCGGTAAACGCGCCGTCACCGTCGTCAAACAGCTCGCAGAAGGCGACGGCGCGCAGCACGGCGACCAGGATTTCTTCCGAATGGCCCGCGATGCGCGGCCAGGCGCCAAGGATGGTGGTTCGCAGCGTCTCGAGCGCCTCGGCGAGCAAGTCGACGTTAATGCTGTCGAACGAAGCCGTGAGCACCTTGAGCAGCGGCTGCAGGTACCGGATGAGGTGCAGGCTGTGTGGTGCTCCCATGCGCTCGACTATGGGCCGGATCCCTCTGACAAGCACGACTCGCACCGCCACGTCGTTGCTCAGGCTCGTGTCGGTGAGCAGTCGCGGCATGAACTGGTCGTAGTAGCGGACCTCGCCCGGCGGAGAGACCTTGGCGAGCGTCTCGGCTAGGCAGGCGAGCAGGCAGGCGAGCGTCGTGGGCCTGCGCGTCGTGAGGCTCACGCGCAGCACCTCCAGCAGCACGTCGCGGTACCAGCGCAGCTCGGTGGCCGTCACGTTGGCGACGAGGTGGCGCAGCAGCTCGGCGCCCACGCGCTGCGTCTCATCGCGCAGGTCGTCCATCAGCGGGAAGGCGAGCGCCAGCAGCCGGCCGAGCAGGTCGCCGCCCAAGTGCGGGAACGGCACCTGCCGCACGACGTGGAGTAGCACGTGCTTGTGGATCGAGCTGGGCGCCGTCCACTGCTCCTTGGCCACGCCCTGGCTGCACAGCGCCGAGATCTGCGCGACGAACGAGCGCAGCACGAGCGACTGGTCGTCCACACGCATGGCGGCGCAGCAGGCCGCGACGACGCGGTCGGCCACCGCGACGCTCCGCATCATGTCGGACGCTGGCAGCGCCTCGCAGCGCACGAAGTAGCTCGCGCAGGCCGCGAAGGGCACCCAGCGCGCGAGCTCCTTGTCGCCAGCCAGCTCGTCGGCCGGACTCGCCGCCACATGCTCCGCGAACGCCGCCACAGGCGCCAGCAGGCAGCAGAGCGCGTCGTCTAGCAGCAGGAACGGCGCCGCGTCCTCCGGGTCCCCGGCGACGGCCGCGACGTAGCGTATCACGAGCCGGCACAGCTCCTTGGCGACGCGCAGCGCCTGCCGGTAGATGGCGGCGAACTCGGTCGCGCTCGCGGCCTCCAGGAGAGACGCCAGGCGCGACGGGAACGCCAGCAGAGAGCGGATGTGGCCGTCATCACCAGGGGAAGGAGCAGCGGCCAGCGTCGCGCTCAGCTGCGCGAGAGTCGCCGCCTCGAGCGCGTCCAGCGCCGCCTCGAGCTCCGCCATGTCGGACATGTCTTGATGGCTTCGTTGTGACGGCGAGCAGCTCCTTCATATTTTCATCCAATGAATGGACATTTTGGGAGGTATTTACATCCAATCGTTATCGATAAAACGACATTTTGAAGCGAAATCTGCTTTTGGTGCGCCACAGGAAACCTGCAGCGGTGATCGTCGATGATGATCAAGCTGGACGTGGGATCGTTGAACGAAGATTCCCCGTCGCTTGCTTGGCGTCTGCGCTGTTGCCAACAATGCTGGCCACCATGCATGGATGCAAGGCCGGATCTCCTGCTGATCTCCGACGAGGGGAGGAGGATCGCTCAGAGATGATATATTACCTGGACGGGTGGTTTCCCATGTGAACGGACAGAGTCGGCGAGCTCGCGCCTGATCTCGTGCCGAGTCGCTTGACCGCAGTGGATCCTGCCAGCGCATGTCATCTGCTCCGGAATGATGCAGCGACCGCGGCCTTGAAACGACATGAATACGATATGACCGCGAATCACATCACAGGACATGCCGACGTTACTCGCCGTCTTGAGGTGCCACTGTGCCTCGGTTTGAGCCGTCTCGGGCAACGCTCGCTCGCTCGTCATGCCGGCTGGACCGGGTCGTCAACACGGCAGACACCGCTTCGAGATGGGGCACCATGAAGACGCGTACAAGAGGTGGTTGCGGAGTGGATCCGCCACGATGTTTCAGGATTTTTAGCGAATTTAGGACTTGCTATTTGGAGACGTCCTTTCGGTTCAGCAAAAAAAGCACGCACAAAATCCTTCTTTCTCGCACTTGATCTTTGACAGTCGTCTTGGCGTTGATTTTCGCGAAATACATCTTCTGAAGATTCTCCACCATGTCGGCTCGGCATCACAAACGTTGCCCAAGGCTTGGGCCAAGCCGCAAGGCGCAGGCAGCGGAGACCAGCAACCTTGACGCGTGACAGACAGACGGATGCAAGTATTGGGCTTACTGCAGCGTCAGCAGGTTCGGCGAAGCGTCGAGCACCCCATGTGTCTGGCTGGCTGGCGTCGCAGACGCTCGACTTGGCGCCGCCCTCGGTGGGTGGCGGAACAGAACGACGAGACCCACAGGTGCTGCTCCCATGCCGTGCGCTCTCGCTCGCATCCAGTACCGGTGAGTACTGTATCGATCGGCCTGCAAGCCGCCGTCGCCACACAACGGCAGGATGGGAAGGAGTGGATCGTGGTGGCCGGATGGCTTCACAATGTGAATCACAAATCTCCTCGCTTGTCGCCGCCACCCGATCGGTTGATGGCGAAAAATTGCGTGCGACGAGCGTGAGTATTACATGCAGTATTTTAAACCCTACCCGCGTATTTCAGCCTCATCTCCGTCGCGACCGATTATAACCGTTTGCACCCGTTTTGACAGCATTCGCGATCGCAGGGCATCTCGTTCCTCGAAAAGCGGTTTGCCTTCCACCCAGAGACAAACATTTCAAACAGATTATTCTATGTGAGCAGTGCATGGGTTCAGTCGCGCGCTCTTTCTTTGTCTCAAAAGCGACATCGAAGTGTCCGAACCATCACTCTGATACAAAACGACTTTTGTCGTCTCCTTTCCTTTTTTTTCCCTTTCTCCCCCGTCGTCTCGACCCAAATGCCCATTCCGAGAATTCCCCCAAGGTCGATAAGCGTCGAGAAAGGTCGGCAAGCAAGGCGGCAAGCCGGGCTTCCTCCCTGCCCAAGCGCGTGCCCTAGCGACTCCAAGCGGCCGCATCGGAGCGTTTGCGAGCGTCCGCAAGCGTCTGTCGACGTCTGTGAGCGTTTGTCGACGTCTGTGAGCGTCTGTCGACGTCTGTGGACGTCTGTGAGCGCGTCCCGATGCCGATGGCCGACCAGTTCGACACGGGCGACCGCGCGGAGCTCGGCGTGGCGCTCAACACGCGCAACTACGACGCGCTGATCAACAACCTGGCGGCCGCGCGTCCGCCGCGGAGGTCGTCCATGCCGTACGTGGCGCCGGCGACGCGAGCCCGCGCGACACCCTCCCCGCCCAGCTACACGAGTTACTCGCTCGCAAGGGCCTCTATCCAGGAGGAGCAGGAGGACGGCGGCAACAACGCGGTCTCGGCCTACGACGGCGTGCAGGACTCTACCGTCGTCGGCGTGCCCGTGCAGACGCGCAACTACGTGGCCATGATTTCTGGCGCGGACCAGCGACACAGCGACGCGGCGTTCCAGTACCTCGACCGCGCAACGCGGAGCGGCAACGCGCGCTCGCCGGCCGTGGCGGGAGCCGTGGACGCCGACACGGACAACCAGGTGGAAGACGCGGACGCGGTGCTCGGTCTACCCATCAGCACGGGCAACTACGTCGCCTACATCGCCGGGAACGGCCAGGCGAACCCGAACGGGTCCGGATACAGCAAGCTGGCGGCCAGCCCGGTCAAGAGTTCTGGGAGCCGCTCCAGCGCGCCCGCCCTCCCGCCGTCCAAGAGAAGACCCTCGCAGCCGGACCGCGACTCGTTCCCGACGGCGCCGACCAACGGCAGCTGCAGCCCGGAGACGCGGCCGTCCTGCTTCGACAATCGCCGCATGTCGACTGCGGCAGCGGTGTACCTCTCAGGGTGGGTGCTGATTCAGGGCTCGGCCTTCAAGACGTGGAAGCGCTACTACGCCGAGCTGTCGGGCATTGAGTTCAAGTACAGCAAGGGGGTCGGCCAGCCAGCTAAGGGGTTCGGCAACGTCAAGGCCGCGCGCCGCTGGAACGGGCTGCAGTTCGGTATTCTGCTCGAGTTCGCAGACAACACGCAGCTGCACATTCGGTGCGAGAGCGAGACGGAGTATGAACAGTGGATGGAACTCCTGGAAAAGGCGATCGAGCGGAACCAGTCGATGAACAGTCAGTCCAAGACGTCCTACACGATGACTGCGAGCGAGCAGCACGAAGGCTATTTGTTCCGGATGGACAAGAACAAGGCGTGGCGAAGGAGCTACTTCGTCGTGCGCATCGACGGGTACATTGAGTGCCGCGACCGCGAGAACGGTTCAGTCGACCGCAAGGCTTCCGGCTATATCAAGGCCGTGTCCTTCGCCGACAATCACGCGAACGGGCTGGCGATTGACATCGACAACGGGACGCCCATTGTGTGCTACGCCGACACGTACGACGAGCAGATGATGTGGTACGCCGCGATCGCGTCGGCGGCGAGCACCAGCACCAAGACGACTCCACAGCCGGCGGCCACCATCAAGAGCACGTACGTGCACACCGCAGTGGCGAACCACGCCGGCTGGCTGTTCAAGCAGACAGGTCTGTTCAAGTCGTGGAAGCGGATGTATTTCACGCTGCACGGCCTCGAACTCGCGTGCTCCAAGGACACGAACTCGGAGGTGACGGTGTGCGACGTCGCTCACTCGGTCGAGGACTGGGACGGGCACCCAAACGGTCTTCAGATTCGCCTGAAGAGCGGGCGCAGCTGGAAGGTGCATGCCGAGTCGTACGAGAGTGCGAAGCGTTGGCGGAGCGTGATCACCAGCGCTTGCCGCCATGGCGATGGGTTCAACATGAAGAAGTACCTGGCCAGTCGCAAGCGCAAGAAGCTGCCGCCCGTCTTTGGCGGCTGGCTGACCAAAATTGAGAAGTCGTCCAAGCTGCGACAGTTCTACGTGATTGACGGGAGCACGCTCGGGTATGCCAACGGCATCGACAATGAGCTCCAGCGCCTCGGCACGGTTGTGGACGTGGGTGCGTCTCGAGACCTGGACTGCGGGATCGTGATCACGCTCTCGAGCGGCATGAAGATCAAGGCCGCGTGCGATTCGCTGCAGTCGTCGCGCATGTGGTACGAGTGCCTCAACTACTCGATCACGTGAGTGCCCATCGAGCAGAGGTATCTATTGGATCACTGAGCGAGGACGGCGACCGAGTGGAAGCGCCGCGTGCGTTGCAGCGATGAAAGTGGGGTGTCCCGGACGTCCTCCTTCGACTCGGCGGCGGCATTCCCTTTGCTATCGGACCGAGGGCCATATTTACCAGTTAGTTTATTAGCGGATCAAGGCGACAGTCGAGCTGGTCTCATGGCGAGCGTCTCTCCAGGATGGGGAGGCAGCGAGCCGAAAAGAATCGAGTGCCAACGTCGCGAGGGCAGCGACGAAGAAGATCCCAGTCGCCAGTCACCGCCGCAGACGATCGTGTCCGTCAAGAGTATCTCTCGCGTCCGTCAGGTCAGTGAATTTCGCGAATAACACGCAAGCACCATGTGCTGATGTCTACGAAGACGGTCTCGGTCGCGCGTTCTCTCACTCTGACCCTCTCTTGGAGCTCGCAGTCAAGCTCACTCACTTGCGCAGCGCTGGCGGTTTGATTGGCAGGCTGCGCAGCGCCTCGAGCGCCAGACGGATGGCGTCCAGCGGGGGCAGCTCGTGCTCCTTGCTGCCGTTGTTGTCACTGCTGCTGAGCATGGCGAGCGCCACGCGCGCGGCGACTTCGAGGAGCTCGGCGAACACGACGAGCGGTGTCTCGGGCGAGGAAGCAGCACCGCGTGCGCCAGCGACGCTCTGCTCGACTGCCGAGCGGAAGACCAGCTCGTGGTGCGCGGTGTCGCCCGCGCAGAACATGCCGCAGTCGAACAGCATACTCTGGAGCGCCGACGCGGACAGCAGCGCCGGCCACGTCGCCGAGGTAGCGGATGCAGCCGCCGGGGGCAGCGACGAGCTCGGGAACTCGAGCGCGTACCGAGCATACAGCTTGAGCAGCTTGGGCTTGGCCGCCAGCACTGCCGCCACCACGCGCTGCACGGACACAAGACGCGCCACATGGTAAGCCATTTGAGAAAGATTGACCGCGTCAAGACCATCGCGCGGCGTACGTCGTCGTGGGTGAGGTCGCGCAGCGGGCCGCTGGTCAGCCGCGCGATGGCGGGCTCCACCTTCACTTTGAGTTTGGCCTCGATCGCCTCGGGCGTGCTGCTCCCGGCCATCAAGACGCGAAGCAGCGCGTGCAGGAAGCCTGCTCGCGAGAGCGTGGCGCCGCCGTCGACCGGCGACGTGAGCGCCGGGTCGCGCAGCCTCAGCGTCTTGCTGACGGCCTTGGCGACCGCCTCCTGGTCACTGGGCGAGCCCAGCTCGGCGAGTCCGCTCTCATGGCACAAGTGCGCCAGCTCGGGTCCATTCATGCCGTAGCCCGTCTCGCTGCTGCCCGTCGCGTAGTGGCAGTACACGGCGTTGAGCGGCCCGAAGTGCGCTAGCAGCACGTCCCGCATGGCGTCCCTGGCCTTGGCGTCGGCCGTGGAGAGCAGGTCGTCGACGCGCAGGCGGCTCCAGTCGTACAGGAAGGCGGCCTCGGCCTCCATCTCGGATTGGAACTGACCCGAGGCCACCTGCTGCAGCATCTCGCTGCGCGCGTACTCCTTCATGTCGTCATCAAGCGCGAGGCCCTTGGCGTCTGGAGCGGCCACGGGTTTGGCCGACGCCTTGGCGTCCGTGTCGTCCTTGTGGTCGCTCGCCGACCGGCTGGTCAGCGCATCCTTGGCGTCCGCGACGAGCGGATCCCGCGGGGACGCGCGCTGGTTGCTGGCCGACTGCTTGTACGCAGATGGGAAGAAGGCCTTGAGCGTCCACGGGGCGAGCTGCGGCGCGCCGAGCTCGTTCACCGGCACCTCTTGCTGTTCCGCAACACGTCAGAGCTCACTCCTGAAGAGCAGTCCAATGCCGAGTGAAGACACGAGTGGCCGGTACCTGCAGCGTGACGGTGAGCACTTCGTTGTCCTTGCACACCTCGGCGATCGACTTGTCCGGCGCCAGCACCTGGCCGTTCTGCTCAACATCCCCACGCCAAGACATGCCAGTCAGCGAGAGACGCACAAGTAGCACGAGAGCGATCGAGAGCGAGGGCACGGACAGCCTTGGCGACGCAGGCAGGCAGGAAGAAGCCGCGGCGCACGTGCGCGTCCTCGCGCGTCCGGCAACGACCGTGGGGAGCCGCCAGCGCGTACCGCTGGGCGACCGCGAGCGCCAGCCAGCGGCAGGACTGGTGACCATCGCCGCACGGCACCGAGAGCTGCAGCCCGTGCACCTTGACGAGCACCTTCATGCTCGTCCGTCGGTTGTGAGACGCTCCGACTCGGCACCAAGCGGCGCAGCGGCAGTTGCAGGCAGCAGCCCGCGGACGGAGCGATCAAGCGCCGCCATCACCTCAACCAACGAAGGAGAACCCCGAAATACCCGCCGAGCGGGGCGAAAGCGTGTTCACAAGTGCAGAAAGCGATAACTTCGCCACGAAGGCATGCAAGAGCAAGCGAGCGACGACGTCTCCGGCTGGGCCACACGTCCTCACGCGTCCAGCAGCTTGGACTCGACGTGGCGGCCCGCGAACTTGCACGGGCGAGACGACAAGTCCCGCTTCTGGCAGCAGCTCCACTGGTAGCCCTCGAGAGGGTACGGGCGAGCGACGAACCGCCCCGGGTGGTACGAGCACGCGAGCGCCGAGTTGGACTTGGCCGTGAACGTCTCGCTGCAGTTGCGGCACCGGCGCGGGCGGTACAGTGTCTCGAGCTCCTTGGCGATCTCCGTGCGGTCCCTGGTCGGCAGCAACACTGTCAGCTCCAATCCCGAACAAGCAGTCGACCTCAACGAGAGCGAAGCGATCGCCTTACTTGGCTCGCTGCTTGTCGCGGTAGGCCTCGTCGGCCTTGACCTTGCGCAGGTACTCCTTCTGCGCATCCAGCAGCTTGCTCTGCAGGTCGTCCACCTGCCGCTCGAGCGCCTCGATGCGGTCCTTGGACGAGTCGTCCATACGCGCGAGGCACTTGACCTCCGTCTTCTTGCAGCGCAGCTTGTCCTGCTGCCGCTCCAGCTGCTCCTTGGCGTCGGCGAGCCGCGCCGTCAGGTCCGAGACTTTGTCCGTCAGCCGCGACACGTCCTTGGACAGCATCGAGTTGGTCTCGCGAAGATCCTGCGCCGATCCAAAGCCAGCAACGAGCACGTGAGCACGCGAGGACGCCCAGGGGAACAGGCAGCAGACTGCGTACGCTGATGGCGCGCTCCTTCTGCCGCAGCTTGGTCTGCGCCGACTCGACCTCCACGTCCAGCGCGTGGATGCGATAGCTCGCCGACTGCAGTGATCAAGCCCAAGCTCCATGTCAGCTGCGACGGCCTCCAATGTGATCACGCCCACGGTTCCAAGAGACTCGCCTGCGACTCGGTCTTGGCCGACTCGAGCTCCTTGGACAGCGACTCCCTGCGCGGATTCGACTCACAACGACCATCAGAAGCCAAGACGCAGCAGGAGGTGACAGATGAAGCCCGTGCCTCTTCTTGAGCTCCTGCAGCGCCGACTTGTTCTGTCCGCGCGCGGCCTCCCACGCCGACTCGACCGCCTGGGACGCGCATGCAGCCGCGTCAGTCACCGACCGCCGAGTGGATCCAAGCACGACCCATCAGCCACGAACAGCGAGGCGGACGGCCAGGTTCTTGCACTCATCGGCGCGGTCGCCGGCCGTCTCCTCAGCGCTCGCGAGCTTCTTCTTGAGCTTCTGGTTCTTCTCCTTGAGTTCCAAGATGGAGTTCTCGTGCTCGATCGCCACCACCTCCATCCTAACATGCCAAGACACCCCGTCAGTCAGAGATCCGTCCTCGACCAGCAGTCTCGGAGATGCTGGCGACGCACTCGCGCAGCTTGTCCTTCTGCCGCGCGTTGCGCCTCTGCGCGTCTTCAAGCTCCTTGAGCAGATCTAGCCGCTTCTGCAAACGTTGGAGCTCAGCGTGAGCACTTCCTAGACGTGGTGCATGCCACGCCACAACGGTCTCACCTCTGTCTCATCCTTGATGCCCGAGACCTGGTCCACGAGGAAGGCGTTCTCTTTCTCGAGCGTCGCCGACCGCTCGCACTCGCGCTCGTACTTGCGCATGAACTGCTCGAGCCGCGTCGTGGCCGCCAGCTTCTCCTTGTGCTCGACCCTGGCGTGATGAGATGCCAACCATCCTGTCAGTCATCGATCATGAAACGCATCGACCCGGCCACCCAGCCAGCACGTACTTGCGAGCAGCGACCTCCTTGGACACCACATCGTCCGTCGTCTCCTTGTATCGCTGCAGCACACGCAGCTCGCCGAGCAGCTTGGCGCGCTCGAGCCGCAGGTCCTGGTGGTCCGACAGCAGCGACTGGTACTGCTCCTCGAGCGAGCGCGCCTTGCGCTTCCACATCTCCTCCGTCACGCTCCAGCCGCTGTCCGGCATGCTCGTCTCCCTTGCTCGTCTCTCTGGTTCGCCTCTCGAGATCTCGCTCGCTGACCGCTGCCGTCGCGAAATGCCGCTGCGAGTTGGCCGAGCGCGCTGTTCAAGGCACACGAGGGTAAGAATAGCCGGATGCATCGCCTCCAAGGCGACAAGAGTGGGAGGCAGCGTGCTGGTCGGCCGGAGGTCTCGTCACTCGCATCCAAGGCCGTCAAAGATAGACGCTCGCCCACCTGCGAGGCATCACAGGCTAAAGAAAGCGGCCGCGCGTCCGAGCCGCGGACAGCACAGAACTAGATGGAGCGAGGCGGGAGCACGCACGTATAAATACTCGAGACGAGTGGGTCGAGGCTGTCCGGCTGGCATTTGCTCGCGCTTACGCGTCGTCATCGTCCTCCAGGGCGTCCAGGTCGGGCATGACACGTCCGGCATGCACCGCACCCGCTGCTGGCGGAGACGCGTCCTCCTCCTCGTCGCTATCGTCGCTATCGTCCAGCGGCGGCAGAACGCGACCGCTGTGCGCTTCCTCGACCTGCGCGGCGTCAGTCTGGCTGCTACTGGACTGGTTGTTATCGTCCGCCTTGGCTTCCTCCGCGTCCTCCTCCTCCTCCTCCTCCGATGAGGTGCCGTCCCCTTCCAGCCACGCTTGGAACTTCTCCGCCCGCTCCTGCTCCTCCGTCTTGCTCTCGCGGTGCGTGTAGTCCGTGCCGTCCCAGAAGCCGCACTCGAGCTTGCGGCCGGCGAAGAAGCGGCCGTTCATCACGTCCACGCAAGTGGCTGCGCTGCCGCTCGACTCGAACTTGATCACCACCACACCGTCCGCGTGCTTGGGGAACAGCGTAATCTGTCCACAGAAGGTTGCTGTTAGTCTAGGAAGACACCGCACGACAAAAGATGCACCGAGAGACGTACCTTGGCCACTTCGCCGATCTTGGCGCACTCGTCATTGATGTCGGCCTCCAACTCTCTCTCGTAGGCGTCGTCTGCCATGCACGCAACATTCGATCCGGGTTAGACAAAGTGACCAATCAAGACCAGCGCTCCAGCCGAGTCCCACCAGAGATCTCGTCAGGCGTGAACATGTGCTTGATCACGACAATGCGCAAGCCGGCGCGGTCCCCGTCCTCGCCCTCGTTCCACGACAGCGCCTAGGCGTGGTGCGCATTGTGTGAGTCATCTCAAGTTCGATCACTTTGAACCATTCCTGCACGGAGCTGCACCTTTTGCTGCTCGATCAGCTTGACCTTGGCGCGCGTGTCGATCTTGATCTTCTTGCGCTTGACGAACTCGTCACCCTTCTGCGTGAACACGGCGGGCGACACGTCGATCGGCCACCTACACAGACCAATCAAGCGACCAGAGGGCGGCGCACCATCACCAGTCAGTGTGCCGAATTGGCTCTGGAATGAGCGGCGAGACGCACTCTGGGCGGATCTGCGACTTGTCCAGCAGCTGCACCGCCAGCTCCACCGACGCCTCCTTCATGAAGCACACGGACGCGTCGCCCTGCGCACACAAAGCACGTGAGAAGGCTGCGGGAGCTGGATGCTGTGCACGAGGTGTCACTCACGTTGAGTCCGTCGAACTGCTTGCTGCGGTAGAGCTTGATGCGTGGCTCGCCCGAGGTCACGTCCTGCTGGATGACGCCGCACTTGCTGAAGTGCTCGTGCACCTCCTGCACCGTCACGTCCAGCGGCAGCCCGTTCACGTACACCCACGTGTTCTTCTTGCGCGCCTTCCACTTGTCGCTCTTCTTCTTCGCCTTCTTCTTCTTCTTCTTCGGTGCCTCGGCGCTTGCGGCCGCGCCATCCGCCGGCGCTGCACCATCCTGCGCGGCGTCCGCATCCGCCGCGCGCTTCTTGCTCGCGGTGGACGCCACAGCGTTCCCGCTGCTGCTGCTGTCGGCGCCGGCGACGCCCGGCTCGAGCTCACCCGCGGCCTCTCGGAGCGCCTCGAGGTCCTCCTCGATCTTCTCCTCGGGCGTGACCCACTTGTTGGCCTCGCTGTCGAACAGGTACCGCTTGCCGTCCTCCGCCACGAACGCCTCCACG